>CAUYOR010151936.1:0-16617 GCA_963573925.1 Callimico goeldii
TTTTTTGTATTTTTAGTAGAGACGGGGTTTTACCATGTTGACCAGGATGGTCTCGATCTCTTGACCTCATGATCCACCCACCTCGGCCTTCCAAAGTGCTGGGATTACAGGCTTGAGCCACCGCGCCTGGCCATGCACAAAGTTCTTAGAACTGTGCCTGGCACACAGTAGGTGCCCACAAAGTGCTCTCTATCATTATCAGCTGTGAAACCCTGAACTGTGAACCTCCTGATGGAAGAGGCTGTGTCTCTATGCATTCTCAGCTCCTAGCAGTGTCTAGAAAATATACTGAAAATGAGATGTTCATAGGCTCCTTGAATTAATGGGCTGGAAGAATGAATAAATACATGAACTAATTAAGCTTCTCCAAGGTTCATTTTCCTTAGCTATATAATAGAAGTGTTGTTGTGAGCATTAGGTAAATAACATTTGTTATTTACATTGTTAAAGCATCAACCTTGGGTCCTTCTCAAATGCAGCTGACACTTAAAATGCTTGGTTTTATTCACTTACAATAGACTATTGACAACCCACTTACCAAGTAGCAGGCATTACACTAAAGCAATTATTTATACAATGTCTCATCCTCATAATATCCTATCATAGATACTCTTTCCTCTATTACAGATGAAAAGACAGACAGAGAGTAACCTGCCTGCCTTGGCCTCCCAAAGGGCTGGCTGACATTATTATGAGGTAAGAGGCACAACTGGGGTTGGAAGACATGTCCGTCTGACCCCATAGCCTGTCTCTCCATGCTCCCCTCACTGCCTTTTCCTCTTCACTGGCCAGCCATAAATGATGCGACCATAAAGTAAAGTAACTGATCTCCTAACACCCAAAAGCAATCTTAGTAACTTTAGTCCCTTAAGAATCAGTTGGGGGCCAGGCACAGTGGCTCATGCCTGTAATCTTAGCACTTTGGGAGGCCAAGATGGGCAGAGTGCTTGAGCCCAGGGGTTTAACACCAGCCTGGGCAACATGGTGAAACCCTATCTCTACCAATAAATAAACAAATAAATAAATACAAAAATTAGCCAGGTGTGGTGGTGTGTGCCTGTATCCCAGCTACTCAGCAAGTGGAGATCACACCACTGCACTCCAGCCTGGGAAACAGAACTAGACCCTGTCTTAAAAAGAAAAAAAGTTGGTCTCACATCATTTTCCTTAAAGTCAACTCCTACATTGCCATCTCCAACAAGGGCTTGGATCTCTCCAGATTTGCCATAACCTGGTAACAGCTGTATTGTTTCTATATGTATTTATTTTCACTCTTTTTCCCTTCTTTTCACCAATGTCCACATTGTACCAGGGCTCCTATTAAGGGTGCAATTAGAATATTTTCTAAGCTCCTATGGAATTCCTGAATGTTAGAGCTGGGAGGAATTTTTTTTTTTTTTTTTTGAGACAGATTCTCACTCTGTTGCCCAGGCTGGAGTGTAGTGGCACGATCTCGGCTCACTGCAACCTTCGCCTCCCAAGTTCAAGAGATTCTTCCGCTTCAACCTTCTGAGGAGCTGGGACTACAGGCGCATGCCACCACGCCCAGCTAATTTTTGTATTTTTAGTAGAGATGGGGTTTCACCATATTGGCCAGTGTTGGGATTACAGGCATGAGCCACTGCACCCGCCTTAGGGAGGGATTTTTTAGAAGAGGTATTGAACTCCCTGCCCTCCACCAGTCTGTGCTCGGGAGGGGACTTACACATAGCCAGAGAACAAGTAATCAGAACCACCACCAAAACCCAAGCTTCGCAGTCCCCAAATTAACTTCCCATATGCCAGGTTGGTGGACAGGCAAAGTGGACTAAGTGCTTTGGAGAGTTTAAAAAAGACTAATGTCGGGTGCAGTGGCTCACATATGTAATTCCAGCCCTTTGGGAGGCCAAGGCAGGCAGATCACTTGAGGTCAGGAATTTGAAATCAAGTTGACCAACATGGTGAAACCCCGTGTCTGCTAAAAACATAAAAATTAGCTGGGTGTGGTGGCAGGTGCCTGTAATCCCAGCTACTTGGCAGGTAAAGGCAGGAGAATCTGTTGTTCATGTGAGGTGGAGGTCGCTGTGAGTCTAGATCGCACCATTTCACTCCAGCCTGGGCAACAGAGGGAGACACTATCGAATGAAAAAGAAGGAGAAAGAAGGAGAAGGAGAAGAAGAGGAAGAAGAAAGCAGCAGCAGGGCAGCAGAGGAGGAGGAGAGGAGGAAAAAGAGAAGAAGGAAGAGGAGGAGGAGGAGGAGAGGAGGAAAAGGAGAAGAAGGAAGAGGAGGAGGAGGAGGAGAGGAGGAAAAGGAGAAGAAGGAGAAGAAGGAAGAGGAGGAGGAGGAGAGGAGGAAAAGGAGAAGAAAGAAGAGGAGGAGGAGGATGAAAAGAAGGAGGAGGAGGAGAAGGAGGAGGAGGAAGAGGAAGAGGAGGAGGAGGAAGAGGAGGAGGAGGAGGAAGAGGAGGAGGAGGAGGAAGAGGAGGAGGAGGATGAGAGGGAGGAGGAGGAGGAGAAGAAGAAGAAGAAGAAGAAGACGACAACGGAGGGCGGTACTACCAATGTAACAAACACAGTAAATAGCATCTTCCATTTTTCTTAATGACACAAGAAACGGCATGTGTTATAAGGAAGGGTATCAGTTTACCTTTCCAAGTAGGATAGTTAAGACACTGAAAAAATTCTGCTTCCTTCCATTTTAGGATAGTTTGATCTTGAGATCTTCCAAGCCAGAGGCTGTCAACCAGATCCTGGTTAGAAGAACATGAAAATGTCCCACATCGGCCACCAGGGGGAGGGACGGGTCTATGAAAACATTGCCCATTATTTGGAAAAAACTCAGAGGGTCCCTTCCTCATTTCCACTTCTGAAGGACTATACTTGTTGACTACTCTCCTTTCCCTGGAGGTGTTGCAGAGGATAGAAAATGTTCAGTGCTTTCTTTTGCAAAACTGAATGAACACAGGTATCCTATAAATGATAGGCAACAATAATTTGGTGGTGATGAAGAGAACCAGGGGAGAACATATTTCAATTTGTAGCCAAGTTTTTTCATCACTAACCTTCACCACGTGGGCTTTTTTTCTAGTCTATAGGAATATATAGAGCACTGAAGCCCTCGTCTATTTTGTCTGTCTGTGACATCCTTTGCCCCAGATAATAGGATTTCATTCACGTACCTCCTTTTCATCTTTTGGTCCTCATTTCCCTACTAGAAGCATTTCCCTCCAAAGACCTCCAGTTGCTAGTTCTTGGAAAATGTAGATGGGGGAAGAAAAGATGTGGAAGTAAAACCTCTGGATCTTGCTTTCATCTTTGCCCCTCCATCTCAGTCATTAAAAAAAAAAAAGCAGCTGGGCGCAGTGGCTCACACCTGTAATCCTAGCACTTTGGGAGGCAGAGGTGGGTGGATCACCTGAGTTCAGGAGTTCAAGACCAGCCTGGCCATCATGGTGAAACCCCTTCTTTAAAAAAAAAGCAATTATTTCCTCTCCCACTCTCTATCTTCTCTATAATTACAGGACCACCAGTAGGATAAAAGCTTCACATCTAGAAAAGTTCTTAGAGCTTTGATTCAGACAGGATAAAATAAGATGCTTTTTATGATCTTTTGACTTTTCATCCTAGTCACCCTTTAAGTTTCAGCCCAAAACCTGACAGGGTCCTAAGGAAAATATGGACCAACAAGGGAGGGATGGGGCACCCAAATTGCTCAAGGGCTTGACCAATAAGAAGTGTTGAGAATGACAGGCCACATGTAAGGAGAACAATAAGAATCTTGCTGACTTAGATGCTATTTTTTATTCTACTAGAAACTGAGAAATTCTGCAAGATCAGAAGATACAATATTCAAATCAGGCTCATGCCTAGTCATTTTCTTCACAATATTAAGGGTATTGCTAGCAAAGACAGCCGGATCTGGATCCAAATCTCAGCTCTACTAGTTTCTAGAATGGTGACCATAGGTGAGTAACTCAGCCTCTCTGTACCTCAGCTTCTATGTAAGTAAAATAGTGATAATTATATTCACCTTGTGGAGTTCTTTTAAAGATTACACGAGTTAATATTTCTAATGCTCTTAAAGCAGTGCATGGTTCAAAATAAAAGCTATATTGTAAAATGAAAATATAGGCCAGGAGGCCTGGTGCAGAGGCTCACGCCTATAATCCCAGCACTTTGGGAGGCCGAGGTGGGTGGATCACGAGGTCAAGAGATCGAGACTATCCTGGTCAACATGGTGAAACCCCATCTCTACTAAAAATACAAAAATTAGCTGGGCATGGTGGCGCAGCCTGTAGTCCCAGCTACTCGGGAGGCTAAGGCAGGAGAATTGCTTGAACCCAGGAGGCAGAAGTTGAGGTGAGCTGAGATCATGCCATTGCACTTCAGCCTGGGTAACAAGAGAGAAACTCTGTCTCAAAAAAAAAAAAAAGGAAAATATAGGCCAGGAGTGATGGCTCATGCCTGTAATTCCAGCACTTTGGAAAGCCAAGGTAGGAGGATCACTTGAGCTCAGGTGTTCAAGACCAGCTTGGGCAATAAAGTGAGACCCTTCCATCTCTTAAAATAAAAAAAAACTATATATATATATATATATATATATATACGTATATATATATACGTGTATATATATATATACGTATATATATATACGTATATATATGTGTATATATATGTGTATATATATGTATATATATATACGTATATATATGTATATGTATATATACGTATATATATGTATATGTATATATACGTATATATATATGTATATGTATATATACGTATATATATATACGTATATATATATATATATATATAAATAGGATTGGTGTAAATATTAAATAATTTTTTGGAGTGCCTCGCACATACCGGTGCTTTAAAAACGTCAGCTCCCAGGCTGGGCGCCGTAATCCCAGTACTTTGGGAGGCCAAGGCAGGCAGATCACAAGGTCAGGAGTTTGAGACCAGCCTGGTCAACATGATGAAACCTTGTCTCTACTAAAAATACAAAAATTAGCTGGGTGTGGTGGTGGGCACCTTTAGTCCCAGCTACTCAGGAGGCTGAGGCAGGAGAATCACTTGAACCCAGGAGGCCGAGGTTGCAGTGAGCTGAGATCGCCTGGGCGACAGAGCAAGACTCCGTCTCAAACAAATAAATAAAAATAAAAACGTTAGCTCTCTTCCCACTTCATGCCCAATGTGATAATTTTCCTAACGTTCAAATCCCAAAGAACTTTCTGAAAAGCTGGAAGAGTATTCTTCAGGAGGGGTGAGAAATAACTGGAAGTGAAAGAATACCAGGCTGGAAGCGGGTAGGGGCATCTGCAGAGGGCTTTGCTGGCCACGAAAAATGGGAAGTGTCTTTCTGGAAGGTTTCCCCAGACAAATGAACAACAGTGATTAAAAAAAAAAAAGGATCCAATGATGGGGATGAAGGACATGAAGAGAGTTGTGTGAGTACCAGAGATCGCTGATGTCTAAGGGACAGCTCCTTGGTAGAATCTGGTTTAGGAAATCGGGGAAGGGCAGGAAATGAACATTAAAGTGGGGACTGAGAAGTGGGGAGCCCCGGAGCCGAGGGACAGTGAGGGTGAGTGGCTGACGCTGTGGAACGCCACCAGGGAGGACAGCAGGGTACCCAGGGGAGCTGGGTCCCGTGTGGGGATAAGAAGACGCGTCTAGCCAGGTTTTCAGGGGAAAGGCACCAGAAGGCTGTGGTCTGATACCAACACCGGGCTTTGGGGAGCTCTTACCCGCTATTCCTACTCCCTCGTCTCGCCCCGCTGGGCTGCCAGTTCCGCTCGCAAACACACCTGCTGGCCCCCTTCTCGAAGGATGAAGTAGTAACGCTCCCATTGGCTGCCCAACAGCCCCAACCCCAACCCGCGCTCGCGCTAACTTTGGGTCTGCCCGGCCCTCATATTTGCATACGGAGACTTCTAGGCCTTGGATTGGCCCCTGCAGTGGCTGCTATGCCCCGTCCCTCTCGAATGCAACCGCCCGGGCGCTAGGGGAGGGGCGCGCCCACAGTTGTCCCTGGAAACTCAGAGGACGCGCACACCAAGCACCCGGGCGCCAGGGGCTGGACCGCTGCTCGCCCCCGCAGCCCTACACGCGCCCAGCGAGCGGAGCCGCAGCCCCAGCCCACCCGCGCCAGTCCCTTCGGGGCGCAGTGGGCCAGCGCGACCAGAACGTCCTGCTCCAGAGGTCCAGCTGCGCGGGGCTGCGGTGAGGGCGCTTTGAATTTAGGCCCCTGGTAGAGGGCAAACCTGAAGCAGGAGGCACCGTGGGAAAATTTTGGTTGGAGACTCAGCATCTCAGGCATATTAGTGCCTGTGTAACCTTGGGCAGGCATCATTACCTCTGTAAGGCTTAGCTTCTTCAACAGGAAAATGGGCATTGCAAAACCGTAATGACCGCTCAGACTTACTGAATCCTGACCTTGCCTCCAGAGTGTGGGGTGTCATGGCCTCCAGTAAACTGATCAGTAAGAGAGAGCCGCCCAGACCCAACTGAAGAGTCAGTAAGACTCAAGGGGTCAGGGATATGGGCTTTTCACAGCCACCATTTGGTCTTCAGGTGGAGAATCTGTAGTAGTGACTGGATTCAAATCATTGTAGACGGCCGGGCACTGTGGCTCATGCCTGTAATCTCAGCACTTTGGGAGGCCTAGGTGGGTGGATCGCTCGAGCTCAGGAGTTCAAGACTAGCTGGGCAACATGGTGAAACACCCTCTGTACTAAAAATATAAAAATTAACCGGGCGCGGTGCACATGCCTGTGGCCCCAGCTATTCAGGAGACTGAGGCAGGAGAATCGCTTGAACCCGGTGGCAGAGTTTGCATTAAGCTGAGATCTCGCCACTGCACAACAGCCTGGGCAACAGAGGGAAACCCTGTTTCAAACAAATAAAATAAACGTTGATTTGGGCCGGAGTTGGTAACCTAAGTTCCTCCCAACACAGATCCTCTTCACCTGCTGAACTGCACAGGCAGAACATCAGAGGCAAAGGTGTAGCTTAGTCCCAAGTCGACCCTGGAAGCCTGCCACGTGGTGCTTACAGTCACCCCAGAGTGAACAGAGGGCCCAAGGTGAAACCACTGGCCCATCTGCTGCTCTTCCAGAAACCTCCCTGCCATTCAATCAGTCCTCTTCTCTTTTCCCTGCAGGTAGCCCCGTGCTGTGGTGCCCCTCCCTGTCTCCCAGGCCCTAAGGGGTAAGGTGACCATCATCAACTGGTCACCCAGCAGATGCTTCCCTAAGACCAACTGTCGCAGCTCTGTTCTCCTCCCCCATCCCACTGTTTTCTTTCCCCAGCGTCCTACCAATCTGCTCTGCCTGGTTCCTGTTTGGTCTCAGGTCCCTCAGGAGTGATATTGTGATGGAAATGAGGGAGAGGATGCAGGAGAGAGCAGCAAAGATTTACGGCTTTCAGAGGGTTTCCATTAAAATCACTGACAGCTGATTATTTATGAGAGGCTGCAACCAGAGCTCACAGGCCAGAGCCTGGCACTACTGTCTTTTCGAGGCTGATGACAGGAGCAAACGCAGGGTGAATACAGCAAACAGTGGAGCTGCCCTCACTGTAGAGCAAAGCAAGCTTCAACCCAGATGACAGCCAGGAAAGCAGAGAGTAGCAGTGATTTGTGCCTGGCAAACCTGAAACAGACAAATCCACAAGGTAAACACTGAGGGACTTACTGGGCCTGGGCATGAAAAACTGAAGCAGAGTGATGGAGGGTCCTAGTTGTTAAAAAATTTGGACCATGTCCTATGAGCTCTAACTCAGAGGCTCAAGTGTGTGGCAAAATCCAGGTCCAACCCTGTTGTTTTCATTGTTGTTTTGTTCCTAAGGCACCCACCTGACTAAATAAATAAATAGTAAAACAACAGTCAAAGCCCCACAAGTTTGTTTGCTCTGCACTTGACACACAGCCTTTTCTCAACTTGGGGTTTTTCCTTTAAGTAATGAAACAAAGATCCTGCTTCTGCTCCCTGAACCAAGGTCCCTCCTAGAAGCCCTTTCTTCCTGTGTCATTCAAAATAATTTTATTTTTTTTCAAGATGGAATCTTGCTCTGCGGCCTGGGCTGGAGTAAAGTGGCATAACTCACAACTCACTGAAGCCTCAAATTCCTGGGCTCAAGCAATCCTCCTGAGTAACTAGGATTACAGGCTCTTACCGCCATGCCTGGCTACGTTTTTTTTCTTTTCTTTAAACAAAAACAAAATTTTGTAGAGATAGGATTTTAAAATGTTGGGATCACAGGTGTGAGTCACCGTGCCCAGCCAAAATAAAGTCTTGATATGTGTACCAGGGATGAGGTAAGGAGTGGAAAGGAGGCAAGGATGCTTAGGTGAAATTTTGCATACCCCCAATTTTTTTTTTGCTTTAGGTTTGCAATACATGAGAGAATATTTTAGAAGTGTGTATAATCACAGAATCGGGCTTCTTTTAAATCAGAAGAGTTCTTAGAGACCCCATGACATTTGTCCTGTTTGCAAATGAAGAAACTGATGTCCAGGAAAATGAGATGGCTTGCTTAAGGCCTTGCAGTGGGGTCATAGGGTCCACTACCCCTTCCTCCGCACACTCTATTATAAGTGAAATCGAAATATAAACTGCTACCAAGCACCTCTTCTGAGTCCTTTCCATTTTGATGTGTAACTGTATCTGATGGGGCTGAAAGAGCCCCTGAACAGGGGACTGCCCATCCATGAGCAGTGGAGTTTCCAACTTTCTGGGTTTTTTTGGTTTGTGTTTTTGTTTTTCAAGATGGAGTCTCACTGTGTCACCCAGGCTGGAGTGCAGTGACATGATCTTGGCTCACTTCAACCTCCACCTCCTGGATTCAAGCAATTCTCCTGCCCCAGCCTCCTGAGTAGCTGGGATTACAGGTGCCCGCCACCCTGCCTGGCTAATTTTTGTATTTTTAGTAGAAACGAGGTTTTACCATGTTGGCTGAGCTGGTTTTGAACTCTTGACTTCAGGCAATCCACCCGCCTTGGCCTCCCAAAGTGCTGGGATTACAGGTGTGAACCACCATACCCAGTTAATTTTTTTGTGTTTTTGGTAGAGATGAAGTTTTGCCAGGCCAGGCTGGTCTCAAACTCCTGACCTCCGGAGATCCACCTGCCTCAGCTTCCCAAAGATCTGGGATTACAGGCAGGTTTCTGTTTTTATTTTTACTTTCTTCTTCATCTTCCTCCACCTTCTGGGGAAACAACTTTCTCTGTTCATGAATGTTGTGGTTTTTTTTTTTTTTTTTTCCTTTTTGCCCTGTAAGGAAACAACATGGCTGTTTTTAAGGCATCCTCATCTTGGTATAGATGGCCCTCAGACAAGTTGCATAGAAAGTACCCTCATTGGCCGGGTGTGGTAGCTCATGACTGTAATCCCAGCATTTTGGGAGACTGAGGCGGGTGGATTACTTGACATCAGAAATTCGAGACCAGCTTAGCCAATGTGGTAAAACCCTGTCTCTACTAAAATTTCAAAAATTAGCCTGGCATGGTGGCAGGTGCCTGTAATCCCAGCTACTTGGAAGGCTGAGGCAGGAGAATCGCTTGAACCCAGGAGGCAGAGGTTGGCAGTAAACTGAGATCTTGCCACTGCACTCCAGGCTGAGTGACAGAGCAAGACTCTGTCTCAAATATATATATATATGTATATATATATATATATACATATATATATATATTGTCTGGGTACCATGGCTCACGTATGCAATTCCAGCACTTTGGGAGGCCAAGGTGAGCAGATTGCTTGAGTCCAAGAGTTCGAGACCAGCCTGGGCAACATGGAGAAACCACTGTGCCCGGCCTTTTTTTTTTTTTGGTTTGCTTGTTTTTTAGATGGAGTGTTGCTCTTGTTGCCCAGGCTAGAGTGCAATGGCACAATCTTGGCTCTCCGCAACCTCCACCTCCTGGGTTCAAGCGATTCTCCTGCCTCAGTCTCCCGAGTAGCCGGGATTACAGACATGCGCCACCATATATTTTGTATTTTTAGTAGAGACAGGGTTTCTACGTGTTGGTCAGACTGGTTTCGTCAAACTCCTGACTTCAGGTGATCCGCCTGTCTTGGCCTCCCAAAGTGCTGGGATTACAGGCACGAGTCGCTGTTCCCGGTCAGTTATTTCTTGATTATATGCTAAACAAGGGAAAGGGGTGAGAAATTCCTGGAACTGAGAGTTTTTCTCCTTTTTAGACCATATAACTTAACATCATGACGTTGCCATGGCATTTGTAAACTGTCATGCCGCTGTTAGGAGTGTCTTTTAGCATGCTAATGAACTATAATTAGAGTATAAATGAGCAGTGAGGACGACCAGAGGTCACTTTCATCACCATCTTGGTTTTGGTGGGTTTTGGCTGGCTTTTTTTTTTTTTTGAGATGGAGTTTTGCTCTTGTTACCTAGGCTGGAGTGCAATGGCGCGATCTTGGCTCACCGCAACCTCCGCCTCCTGGGTTCGGGCAATTCTCCTGCCTCAGCCTCCCGAGTAGCTGGGATTACAGGCACGCACCACCATACCCAGCTAATTTTTTGTATTTTTAGTAGAGACGGGGTTTCACCATGTTGATCAGGATGGTCTCAATCTCTTGACCTCGTGATCCACCGGCCTCGGCATCCCAAAGTGCTGGGATTACAGGTGTGAACCACCGCGCCCTGCTTGACTGGCTTCTTTACTGAAAACTATTTTATCAGCAAGGCCTTTATGACCTGCATCTTGTGCCAATCTCCTATCTCATCCTGTGACTAAGAATGCCTAACCTCCTGGGAATGCAGCCCAATAGGTCTCAGCCTTATTTTAGTCAGACCCTATTCAAGATGAAGTCACTCTGGTTCAAACGCCTCTGACACTGTCTCTTAAAAAAAAAAAGTGAAGTGGACAGTACTAGAGACAAAATGCTTTGTTTAAATTCTTCTGATGGCACTTATTAGCTGCGTGAGTGTGGGAAAATAATTGTATGTCTCTAAGCCTCACTTTTCTCCTCTATAAAATGCGAATAATAAAAGTGCTTCCCCCGGCCAGGCACGGTGGCTCACACCTGTAATCCCAGCAGTTTGGGAGGCTGACCAGGGCGGATCACAAGGTCAAAACATGAAGACCATCCTGGCCAACATGGTGAAACCCTGTCTTTACTAAAAATACAAAAATTAGCCAGGCAGGGTGGTGTGCACCTGTAGTCCCAGCTACTTGGGAGGTTGAGGCAGGAGAATTGCTTGAACTGGGAGGTGGAGGTTGCAGTAAGCAGAGATCATGAGACTGCAGTCCAGCCTGGCGACAGAGCAAGATTCCATCTCTAAATAAATTAATTAATTAATTAAAATAAAAAATTGACCCTGCCAAGTGTCTCATGCCTGTAATCCCAGCATTTTGGGAGGCTGAGGCCGGTGGATCACCAGGTCAGGAGTTCAAGACCAGTCTGACCAACACGGTGAAACCCTGTCTCTACTAAAAATACAAAAATTAGCCAGGCATGATGGCACACACCTGTAATCCCAGCTACTCAGGAAGTTGAGTTTTTTGTTTGTTTGTTTATTTTTGAGATGCAGTCTCCCTCTGTCGCCCAGGCTAGAGTGCAGTGGCACAATATCAGCTCAATGCAATCTCTGCCTCCTGGGTTCAATCCATTCTTCTTCCTCAGCCTCCCAAGTAGCTGTGATTACAGGCACTCACCACCATGCCCAGTCTTGACCTTCATTTTTAATTTACTGAAATAGTTACCATTTAATATAGACAATAAGCTGTGTGGGTGCAAATGGTTTTTGTTCTCAGTGCTTTTAGAAAATCTAATAAGTAAAATTAAGGGAAATGTATCCAGGATCCTGAGGGCAATTGTCCCTGCAGATAGAGTTTAAATGGAAGATATTATTTTGGTAACTCAGAAGGTGATTTGAACTTAGACAGATGACCCACTTCCTGGTTTACTCATCATTCCCCACCATCCATTCATCTCAGTTGAATGCCACCAGTCTTGTGAGGAAGCAGATTAGGAATGCTCATTCCCTGCCTGAAACCTAGAGCTGCTTCACAGCCATAAATTTTCTGGTTAAATGGCACAGAAAAATTTCTTTCCACATTTAGACAGTGGAAGAAGGGGCACTTCTGAATTTAATCTTCCATAGATAGCATGTGCAGTGTTTAACATCTTCTGGATGTTAAAGAAAAAAATATTTTACCACTTGTTAAAATGGCAAGGAAGAATTTATTCAGGACCAAAAGGGGAGATTATGCTCCACTCTGAATACAATAAGGACAAGTGGGATTTATAGCCAACAAGCCGAGTGAGGGGTCACCGGATGGAAAATTACTAAAAGGAGATGGTAAACCGTAGGTTTAACAAGATGGTTCTTGTTAAACTGACGGGACTCTTGTTGAAGGCAGGCCAGGGTAATTAGATAGTAAGGGTTCTAACTTAGCAGAATTATTTTCTTACTGAGTTTACTCTTTTGTTTTGTTTTGTTTTGAGACAGGGTCTCACTCTGTCTCCCACGCTGGAGTGCAGTGGTGTGATTGCAGCCTCCACCTCCCAGGCTCAAGTGATCCTGCCACCTCAACCTCCTGACTGGCTGGGACTATAGGTGCACACCTCCACGCCCAGCTAATTTTTTAATTTTTTTGTAGAGATAGGGTCTCCCCCTCTTGTCCATGTTGATCTGAAACTTCTGGGCTCAAGAGATCTTCCACCTCAGCCACCCAAAGTGTTGGGATTAGAGGTGTGAGCCACCATTCCTGGCCATGAGTTTATTCTTTTTTTTTTTTTTTTAAGATGGAGTTTCACTCTTGTTACCTAGTCTGGAGTGCAATGGCATGATCTTGGCTCACTACAACCTCCACCTCCCGGGTCCAAGCAATTCTTCTGCTTCAGCCTCTCAAGTAGCTGATATTACAAGCATGCTCCACCTGGCCTGGCTAATTTTGTATTTTTAGTAAAGACGGTGTTTCTCCATGTTGGTCAGGCTGGTCTCGAACTCCTGACCTCAGGTGATCCACCAGCCTTGGCCTCCCCAAGCACTGGGATTACAGGGGTGAGCCACCGTGTCCAGCAGAGTTTATTCTTAACTAAGAACACTACACCAACAGAATCAACTCTAAAAAATGATTTCTGGCTGGGCACAGTGGCTCAAGCCTGTAATCCCAGCACTTTGGGAGGCCGAAGGGGGGGTGGATCACGAGGTCAAGAGATCAAGACCATCCTGACCAACATGATGAAACCCCATCTCTACTAAAAATACAAAAAATTAGCTAGGCATGGTGGCGTGCGCCTGTAGTCCCAGCTAGGTCGGGAGGCTGAGGCAGGAGAATTGCTTGAACTCAGGAGGCAGAGATTGCAGTGAGCCGAGATTGTGCCACTGCACTCCAGCTTGGCACCTGGCGACAGAGTGAGACTCTGTCTCAAAAAAAAAAAAAAAAAAAAGATTTCTTAATAGAGAATGATAAAACCCACAAACCCGGTCTGACCAACATGGTGAAACCTTGTCTCTACTAAAAATACAAAAATTGGCTGGGCATGGTGGGGGATGTCTAATCCCTGCTACTCGGGAGGCTGAGGCAGGAGAATCGCTTGAACCCAGGAGGCGGAGGTTACAGTGAGCCAAGATTGTGCCATTGCACTGCAGCCTGGGTAACAAATCAAGATTCCATCTCAAAAAAAAAAACAAAACACAAACAAGGGGACCCAGGAAGATTTCTGTGTCTCCTTTAAGACAGGTGGGAGGCATGTCTAACAGCCAAAGAGGGTCTCATCTGTTAATAAGACCCTTGGGCGGGGTGTGGTGGCTCATGCATGTAATCCCAGCTCTTTGGAAGGCTGAGGCAGGTGGATGACCTGAGGTCAGGAGTTCGAGACCAGTTTGGCCAAAATGGTGAAACCCTGTCTCTACTAAAAATACAAAAATCAGCCGGGTGTGGTGGTGGGTGTCTGCAATCCCAGCTATTCTGGAGGCTGAGGCAGAAGAATCGCTTGAACCCAGGAGGTGGCAGTTGCCATCAGCTGAGATAGTATCACTGCACTCCAGCCTGGGCAACAGAGCGAGATTCCATCTCAAAAAAAAAAAAAAAAAACCCTTGGTTTATATCTGTAATCGCAGCGCTTTGGGTTGCCGAGGTGGGCGAATTGTTTGAGGTGAGGAGTTCAAGACCAGCCTGGCCAACATGGTGAAACTCTGTCTCTACTAAAAATACAAAAAAAAATGAGCCATGTGTGATGGTAATGCACCTGTAATCCCAGATACTCAGGAACCTAAGGCATGAGAATAGCTTGAACTTGGGAGGCAAAGGTTGCAGTGAGCCGAGATCTTGAGGCTACCCTCCAGCCTGGGCGACAGAGTAAGACCCTGTCTCAAAAACATAAACAAGACTCAGTGAAGTAGTGTTCAGTAAAGCCAGGAGAATAATGAAGATGACCTCTTAATGGCCCTTCAAATGTATAAAGCTTTCTCGTTCAGGGCTCGGTGACTCAGGTCTGTAATCCCAACAGTTTGGGAGGCAGAGGTGGGTGGATCTTTTGAGCCCAGGATTTCAAGACCAGATTGGGCAACATGGCAAAACCCTGTCTCTACTAAAAATACAAAAATTAGCCTGGCGTGGTGGCAAGCACCAAGTGACCACCATGGTTGTCTCAGCTACTCAAGAGACTGAAGTGGGAGGATCACCTGAGCCAGGGAGGTCCAGGCTGCAGTGAGCCGAGTTTGCGCCACTGCACTCCAACCTGGACGACAGAAAAAGAAAAAAAAAAAAGAGATCACGCCCAGCCTGGAGTGCAGCGGCGCGATCTCGACTCACTGTACCCTTTGCCAAGTTCAAGCTATTCTCACGCCTCAAAGTTTAAAAGAAAAAAAAAGTGAACAGCTCCTTCCAGGGGATGAAATAGGTTTCTTTGGGTAAGATCACTGCCCAGGACTTAGAAGAGCTGTCCAGGACTCAGGAGAGCCGTCAAGTGCAGCTGACCACGCCTGGGGTCGGGTCACCTGAGCACTACAAGTCCCAGCAAGCGTCGCGCGAGGGCGGGGCTTGCTGACAGTTTTGACGTTATGGGCGGGGCCGGGCGGGCTCTCCCTCGTGCTTAGCCCCGCCTCCGTCACGCTCCCTGCCGTTGCTGTCGCCCCGCTGCTGGCTGCTGTCCCTGGTGAGTGCCTCAAGTGGAAATGGGCAGTTAGGCCCTTGGGGTGCCCACATTCAGACGTGCAGTCCCGAGAAGGGGCCACGGGGGTAGAGGTGAGGCCAGTTTCGGTTCTCACCGCAATTCACCCTCTGGGGTGATAGTGGGAGTGGCGTCCTGAAGGCCCTGGAGCCCCGCGGCCCGGGAAGATTGCGGGGCAGTTTTGTCCTGCGGTGGGTAGCGCTGCAGTGCTGTGGCCCGGTGGGAGGCTCCTCCAGCAGAAGAGACACCCCTGGCGGCGATGAGGGTCTTGAGGCGGCAAGCTGCCCTACTGGTCGTGGCGTCCCGTCCCCTTCCGCTGGCCCAGGCTGTGGTGGTTCCGTAATGCCTCGCCTGGATGTCATCGCCGTTGGCTTCGAGGCGGAGGTGGGGCCTTACTGCGTCACTCTGGGCAAGTTACTTTCTCTTTGGGCCTCAGTGTCCCCCTTTACGAGTAGGTTTGATCCCTGAAGCGCTTTGCCTTTTGCGTTCCGCAACTGTCAGAGAAGGCGTTCTAGGCAGCATATAAAGAGAGGAGGTGTCCTGACCTGCTTCTTTACAGTTGATCCATTGCCCCTCCACCACGAGCTCAGCTTAGTTTGGGAGCTAATGTTCGCACTCGTGTATGATTTCAACCCCACTGGACATGTTAACTCTTTTCTATCACTTGGATTCGTGCTTCAGATACAAGCCAACAAGTGGCCATGTTTGGAACTGAGTAGAATGTGGATAATGTAACTTATTTCTATTACTGGAAACATCATTGCAACCAAGGACTTCATGTAGTAGGTCTTTGTAGCTTATGGAGAACACATGATTACGGAATATCCAGATGGCTCAGTTTCTCAGGTGTTTTCAAGGGGCCTGGAAACTCTATCCTTTAGCAGACGTGACAGCTGTGGAGTGGAAAGGGCCTTGAGAAAGGTAGTCAGTAATCCCGAGTTACCCGGCGCTAACAGGTCATATTGTCTTTCAAGACAGATAGTACATCTGTGACTCTTTAAAATGTTAATTTGGCTGGCAGGCGCAGTGGCTCAACGCCTATAATCTCAGCACTTTGGGAGGCCCAGGTGGGCTGATCACCTGAGGTCAGGAGTTCAAGACCAGCCTGGCAAACATAGCAAAACCCTGTCTCTACTGAAAACACAAAAATTAGCCGGGCGTGGTGGCAGGCACCTGTAATCCCAGCTGCTTGGGAGGCTGAGGCAGGAGAACCACTTGGACCCGGGCTGTGGAGGGTGCAGTGAGCTGAGTGGTGCCACTGCACTCCCACCTGAGCAATAGAGTAAGACTCCGTCTCAAAAACCAAAAAATTAATTTGGCAGTATGTATTCACAGAATGTCATGTATCCATAATTTTTTAAAATTATTATTATTTTTTTTTGGGGGGGTGGAGGAGGAAGGCAGGAAGGGAGGGAAGGAGGACAGTAGGGAGGAAGGAAGGGATGAAGGAAGGAAGGAAGGGAGAAAGGGGGGAGGGAAGCAGGGAGGGAG
>CAUYOR010151937.1:0-31949 GCA_963573925.1 Callimico goeldii
GCTAATTTTTTGTATTTTTAGTAGAGACGGGGTTTCACCATGTTGACCGGGATGGTCTCGATCTCTTGACCTGGTGATCCACCCGCCTCGGCCTCCCAAAGTGCTGGGATTACAGGCTTGAGCCACCGCGCCCGGCCTGATTTGCATTTCTCTAATGATCAGTGATGTTGAGCTTTTTTTCATTTGTTGGCTGCATGAATGTCTTTTTTTGAGAAATATCTGTTCATGTCCTTTGCCCATTTCTTAATGGGGTTGTTTTTTTCTTGTAAATTTGTTTAAGTTCCTTGTAGATGGATGCTAGACCTTTGTCAGATTGATAGATTGCAAAAATTTTCTTCCATTCTGTAGGTTGTCTGTTTACTCTAATGATAGTTTCTTTTGCTGTGAAGAAGCTCTTTAGTTTAATTAGATCTTATTTGTCAACTTTTGCTTTTGTTGTAATTGCTTTTGGTGTTTTTGTCATGAAATCTTTGCCCCTGTCTATGTCCTGAATGGTATTGCCTAGAGTTTCTTCTAGGGTTTTTATTGCTTTGGGTTTTACATTTAAGTCTTTAATCCATCTTGAGTGAATTTTTGTAAAAAGTATAAGGAGGGGTTCCAGTTTCAATTTTCTGCATATGGCTAGATAGTTCACCCAGCACCATTTATTAAATAGGGAATCATTTCCCCATTGCTTGTTTTCGTCAGTTTTGTCGAAGTTCAGATGGTTGTAGGTATGCAGTCTTATTTCTGAGTGTTTTATTCTGTTCCATTGATCTATTTGTCTGTTTCTGTACCAGTACCATGCTGCTTTGGTTACTGTAGCCTTGTAGTATAATTTGAAGTCAGGTAGAGTGATGCCCCCAGCTTTGTTCTTTTGTTTAGGATTGTCCTGGATATACAGGCTCTTTTTTGATTCCAAATGAATTTAAAGACAGTTTTTTCTAATTCTGTGAAGAATGTCAATGGTAGATAAATGGGAATAGCATTAAATCTATACGTTACTTTGGGCACCATGGCCATTTTCACAATATTAATTATTTGTATCCATGAGCATGGAATGTATTTACATTTTTTTTGTGTGTCCTCTCTGATTTCCTTGAGCAGTGGTTTTGTCATCCTCCTTGAAGAGGTTCTTCACTTCCCTTGTTAGGTATATTCGTACATATTTTACTCTGTTTGTAGCAATGGTAAATGAGAGTTCATTCACGTGCAACATTTGTATGTAGAAAACTATGTAATACCAATGAAACAAATCAAAGAAGATCTAAATGACTGAAGAAAGATACTAAGTTCATGGATTGCAAGACTTACTACTTGAAAGATGTCTATGTTTCACAAATTATATATGCAGTACAACTCCAATAAAAATCCAAACAAACTTTTTAATAGGTATCAATATGTAGATTCTAAAATATATACAATCTATGTAATGTATACAAAACCAAAGGAATAGCCAAGACAACTCTTAAAAAGGAAAATATACTTGGAAGATGCATGGGTCCTGATTTCAAGATTATTACAGTAATTACGATAGTGTGAGACTAGTGAAATGATAAATACACACATCCATAGAACAGAATAGAGAGCCAGAAATAAACAACTGGTGCTGAATCAATGAACATCCAGTTCATCCCGTTGCCAAAAAAAAAAACCCAAAAACAAACAAAAAAACACAAACCTCAAACCTCAACACACACTTCACATCTTATACAAAAATTAAATCAAAATGGATCATAGGCCTACATGTAAAACATAACACTACACAATCTATAGAAAAACAATCTAGAATATCTTCACAATCTTAGTTTTGTTTATAAATTTTTAGATACAATTTCAAAAGCCCAGTCCATAAAAGAAAAAATATATAACCTGGACTTTACAAAAATTTGCTTTTTTTGATACTGTTGAAACAATAAAAAGACCAGCCACAGACTGGGAGAAAATGTTTGCAAATCATATATCTGATAAAGCATTCATATCTAGAATGCATAAGGAATTCTTAAGACTCAACAATTTAAAAATCAACCTAATACAAAATTAATCTAATAAAATAGACAAAGGATCTGAATAGATATTTTACTGAAAATGTTTTGTGCAGTTGGAAAATAAACATATAAAGATTCTCAACATCATTTGTCATTGGGAAATGTAAATTAAAACAGCAAGGAGCTAAAACCCCGTAAGACCAATATCAAAATACTTTGAGGATGCAGGCAACAGAAATTCTCATTCATTATTCATGGGAATAAAAAACTGGTACAGCCATTTTGGAACACAATATGAAAGTTTGTTATAAAGTTAGAAACAGACTTATATGACCTCAGCATCACACAGAATCTTTGCTACCCTCAAAGATTACACAGGAAAAAAAGAAAAAAAAAGAATCCTTCATTCCTATTGTATGTAAAGGCCATAAACAGACCCCTCAAAATTGAGAATTTTTTCTGATACTTAACAAATTTCATACCTTTTTCAGATGCAGGTATTATACACCAAGCAAATAAAATTCACTTTCCAAGTGTATTACATTTCCAGGTGCAACTAAATCTCAGATAGAACCTTGTAGTCTTACTGACTTGAAAAATCAGACAATAGAGTCTGGAGGGAAAACAGCAGCTGGAAAGTGAAGAAGGAGGTGGGAATCCTGGAAAGCAGAGAGACCCAGGACAGGAGTCAAATTCTATGTATAAACTTTGCTCACATTTCAGTCTGACTCTTGTACCCATACAATGGGCAGACCCCAAGGGGTCAAATTTAGGTTGAAAGAATCTCTATATCAGAGGCTGGGTGTTGTGGCTCATGCCTGTAATCCCAAGCACTTAGGGAGGCAGAGGCAGGTGGATCATCTGAGGTCAGGAGTTCGAGACCAGCCTGCCCAACATGGTGAAACCCCGTCTCTACTAAAAATACAAAAAATTAGCTGAGTGTGGTGGCACGTGCCTGTAGTGTCAGCTACTCGGGAGGCTGAGGCAGGAGAATCACTTGAACTCGAGAGGCGGAGGTTGCAGTGAGCTGAGATTGTGCTACTGCACTTCAGCCTGGGTGACAGGAGCAAGATCCGTCTAAAAAAAAACAAAAAAAACAAAAAACAGGAATATGTGAGCCATAGACAAGAGAAAAGGCGATCCATGGGAAGACCCTGGGAAGGAGCAGTGGCTGGGATCAGCAGAAAAGGATTTGAGTACGATGCTGAAAGACATAAATGTACATGCTCAGTGAATGAACATATGGGAAATCTCAGTAGAGAAAGGGAAATGATAATAAACCAATTTAAGATTATAGCACTTAATCTGCCATCAGAATACATTTAATGAGATGGTTATCCAGAGTTATGGAAAATAAAATAACGCTAAAGTTTGCTTGCAAAGTATTGGAGTTGTCTAAGAAGTGCCATGGGGGAGTGCGTAGGTGGGGGAGGTAAATGGGTATTTTTGTATGGAACAGGGTACAGGAAAGGAGTAGGGAACAATTAGTGTGTTATGGCACTTTCTCAATGAAGGATAATAGTTGGTATTTTTGTCTACAAATAAAAGAAGAGTCATGTGTGATAAGATTTAAAAAGAGAGTGGTAGCTCACGCCTGTAATTCCAGCATTTTGGGACGAGGAGGTGAGCAGATTACCTGAGGTCAGGAGTTCGAGACCAGCCTGGCCAACATGGTGAAATTCCGTCTCTACCAAAAATACAAAAAATTAGCCGGGTGTGGTGACAGGAGCCAGTAATACCAGTTACTTGGGAGGCTGGGAGGGGAAGATTGCAGTTAGCCGAGATCGGGCCACTGCACTCCAGCCCGAGCAACAGAGCGAGACTCCATCTCGAAAACACAAAAACAAAACAAACAAAAAATAAAACGCAGGGGAAAAGGGACTGTAGTGATTAAAGAGACGAAACCTGCAAAGAAACATCAAAGTTAACAAGGGGAAGAAGTGGAATGAATTTTTAACTATCAAACTGAGAAAAATAAGGTAAACGCAAAAGAGAAACCATCCTTCAAGTAATAAGCACAAAGAGGAATAAAATCAGTCTTCACTATGAATGAACTGAATAAACTCATTAAAGACAAAGACTGTTAGATTAGATGACAAATTAAAAACTAATAGTAAGGTATCACACACACAAAATTAAAGCAAAAGTGACCACATCACAAATGGATAGTGAGATTTTTTGAGTGTCAGCTTGGTGAGGTCAGACTGGAAGGGCGACAGTCAGAAGGGAGTTTCCTTTCAGTGGAGGTGAAAGGCTCCCAGCATGCAAATCCTGTGGCAGCAAAGGTGAGGGAATGGGTGATTTCCTGGCAATTCCAAGTCCCCAAATGGATCCAAGAACAACTGGAGCATTTGAAGTGAGCAATTAATTGCCTGAGCAAAGATGAGAAGGAGGAACTGGCTACAGGAAAGGGCGCCTCGGAGGTTGCGGTGAGCCGAGATCGCGCCATTGCACTCCAGACTGGGTAACAAGAGCGAAACTCCGTCTCAAAAAAAAAAAAAAAAAAAAAAAAAGCTCTTTCAGAACGGCAAGAAAATGAACCCCATCTTCAACCCTCCACCCCAACCAACCTGTCTTTCTGAAGCCAGAATAATTTGAATTCCAAAGGCTAATAAGTTCAGTAAAAAGGAAACTAGGTACCAATTTCACGTATTAATATGGAGTCAAAAGTTCAAACAAAGTATCAGCGTAAAGAATCCAGTAACGTGTCGACAACAAGCAGATTGATCCCGGAATGCCAAAGTGTTTCAAAAAAAGATGAAAACGCCAATAAACGAAAGCATAAAACCTACATGGACGCATCAACAGATGCTGAAAAGGCATTTCCTAGAAGTTGGCAGCCAAACTTGGTAATTCTTGCATGTGATAAAGGCGACCGTCTGCTCTGCTCGGAGGGGGATTTTCAACAGGAGGGGCCGGATGCAGGCGTCACATCCCCCGCGTTCCAGGTCGTAGACCTCGGCCGTCGGTCCTGGCAGTCCCAGAGCCGCAGGCCCGGCACCGCCCGAGTCCTCGGCGCGGAGCCCGCAGCCAGGTGCGGCCGAGACCCGCGCGCCCGGGAAAGCGGCGCCGCGGACGCCGGAGGTTGGTGGGACAGGCTGCCTTGGGCCCAGAGCGCCCACGCAGGACGAGCTGCGCACCGCGGAGGGCTGCTGTGGGGGCGCCAGGCCGCCTTGCTCCGCCCCTGGCCACGCCCGCGGCCCCGCGGTCTCCAGGACCCCGAGCGTGGCCACCCGGCCCAACCCTCCGAGGAAGGAGGGTCCAGGTGCCGCAGACTCTGAGCCCCTGGCCCGGCGTTCGCCCGGCAGGTCCCGGCACTCCTCGCTGGTAAGCCTCGCTATTGCGTGCGCGGTGCTTTCAGAATACAAGGTTCTTCAGGAAACAAAGTTGTAGGAGAGACGCCTGGATTTTCCCCAAACTATAAGACAGTATCTTAACTGTATTTAAAAAATTCACTTCAGTTGACATCAGGAATGAAACACCAATGTATCACCATTATTAATATTTTCTTGGAGGTTTTAGTAAATGTAATAAAAACAAAAACCTGAAATAACTGACACGGACATTAGAAAATACTGTATTACTTTTGCTCTAAATTGCTTCCCAAACTGGATTTTCCAACTCGAACTCCATAGCACCTTGTTCTGTGGTTCCATGTATGGTCTCCAAAGGGTTAACAGAGATCTTTTATTCGTGTGTGTGTGTGTGTGTGTGTGTGTGTGTGTGTGTGTGTGTGTGTGGGGGGGGGGGGTTGAGGCAAAAGGGGAGGGGAAAGAGGAATTTGGTATGTCAACCCTGGCCACTTTTATGATTATCACATAGCCATTGTGAGGACATTTGTATTACATTAGGATTAACTGCTTTAAAAAATACTTATTCACTAGCAAATTATTAATAATTTAGATTTAACCAAGTTATAGGTAACTCCTTATCACCACGTTTATCTTCTGCTTTCTGGAGATGTCCATATTGATTCGATTTTTGCTTCTCTGGGTTATTTGTAATTAAAAAATACAAAGTACACTTTCTGAATCCTTACATATCAGAACTTGTCTTTTGCTTCAACACCTGGCTCCAGGGACTTCTTTCAGTGTTTCAGGTAAGTCTCATGATGTTTCAAATTGTAGGTCTCTGGGACCTGTGTATTTTTTCTCTTGATCCGTCTAATTCAGAGCTTTAAAGCCTCCATGATTAGAGCCTTGGAAGTACAAAGTCAGGATAATTAGAATCCTCAATGGCTCTCTAGTTTTGGTGCATTGTAGGGAAAGCATTTAGTGATGATGTACTTGTGAAGAGACAGTACACATGTAGCGTCTCCTCAAGTCGATGCAGAAAACCAGAACAAAAGGAAGCTTAAGGATGATTCCACTCTCTTCGGGGCATAAAATAAACTTTCCTATAGAACAGAGATTACCATGTCAAAATTATTTTATTAATTTCTAGTTCAAATTTTGAAAAGGTTTCTTAAAAAATGTCTCTTAAATATTAAGATGGCCAAGTCTTTCGGGGAAAATGTTTGTAATTCATCCAACAAATACTTGATTAGTTGCCCTGTGCTTGGAACTATGTGGATAGGGTTTTGCCCTCATGTACTAGAAAGTGTATTATCCTGAGATGATCTGATCAACTGGAATATATGTTCACAGGGCAAATAAATTACTGTTCAGTGAATGAGACCGGAAGGCTTTGTGGAAGAGAGAGAATTAAAAAAGGGACGGAGGATGGGTAATGGGTAAGATTTCGGCATGCAGAATTCCTGTGCAGGAGGCGAAATCCAGCATTCTGGGGATGGCGGACAACTGGAGGCAAAGGAACAGATAGCACAGGCTCCAGTGTAAGGAACAATGAGTAATTCCATAGGAAAATCATGGAAACAGGCAGAGGAGGAAATGGCCAGGTGCCGTTAAGGATGGGAGAACATTTTCAGGGTCACTGACTAAATAAAGCTAGCACATAGGAATAAAAATAGGCATATCATATAAAATAATTTATGACAAAATAAAGAA
Source organism: Callimico goeldii (assembly GCA_963573925.1). Lineage (NCBI taxonomy): Eukaryota > Metazoa > Chordata > Mammalia > Primates > Cebidae > Callimico > Callimico goeldii. Next base: position 6,974 of record CAUYOR010151937.1, read on the forward strand.
GTAGCACCTGTTGGTACCACTGCAAAAAAAAAAAAAAAAAATTAACTCAGAAAGCTGGGGATGAGTTGAATTTACCGGCGGGAAGTTTTTGGACATTACAGTCTTCAAGACATTTACAGGGTTAATATTTGCTACAGCCACTGATTACCATTAATTCTGGGGTGGAAAAAGCCGACATAACTTAAAAATCTTTAAATAGGGCATCATGGCTTAGGTTATTAACCTCTTTACACAATGAACATTCCTAGGTCACGAGAATTTGTTTACAGGAACTTGCTTAAAAATATGAGGTGTGTGTGAATCCTAATAACAGATCGATTATGTATTTTTAGAAACAGCAGTTTACTAACATTAATCCAGTAAGACTACTAGCGACACTAGCAACACTTTGAAAGGAGCCTCAGTAATTAAAGTTCTCTAAAGACAAATGGGATAATCAAAAGTAATACCTTTCTAAAAATTCTAATACCATAGAGCAGAAAACCTTATTTGAGGGGCCTTTACACATTCCCCTCTCATTTCCTCAAAACCCTGGCTGTTTTCAAAAGAGATCCAAATTTATAGAATTTTCTACTTGTGCATTTATAATACACACTGGGTTACATTTAAAGTATATATTATCTTTTTTTTCTGTTTTTTTTTTTTTTAGATGGAGTTTCACTCTTGTTGCCCAGGCTGGAGTGCAATGGCGTGATCTCGGCTCACTGCAACAAACACCTCCTGAGTTCAAGCACTTCTCCTGCCTCAGCCTCCCAAGTAGCTGGGATTACAGGCGCCTGCCACCATGCCTGGCTAATTTTTTAGTAGAGCTGGAGTTTCACCATGTTGGCCAGGCTGGTATTGAACTCCTGACCTCAGATGATCCACCCGCCTTGGGCTCCCAAAGTGCTGGGCTTACATGTGTGAGGCACCGCGCTGGGCCTAAAGTATCTATCTGTTGAGTAAAGCAAAGTGAGCCTATTTACGTAAAAAAAAGACTGTTCACTCTCATCTGCAATAATGGCAGCCAAAGACTACAGTAAAGAAGATATTCTGTGCACTTCCTCATGGATACAGTCTCCATCAAGCAGTGTGCTCTTTTCCCATTCCTTTTCTAAAGCAGACAGAACCTGGGAATTTATGTGCTATGCTGTTAACGGTATTATCAGGGAGAAAAGGTGTTTTCATTTCCTTTAAGGTAAAACTAGTTCCTCCAAAGAATGGCAGTGACATATTCTGAAAAAGTAAGGCAAAAGAGCAAAATATATTCTTTCCATGACGTCCTTTAACTATTTCATATGAATTTAAAACATATTTAGTGTTAATTCTAAGAATATAGAAATGTTGCGTTAATTTGCAGAAATTAAACAAAGAAAAAGAGGAAGGAACTGCCAAACTGGAATTACGTTCATTTTCTTTAACCCTCTGAAAGTAGGAAAGCTGAAAAGGTAATGGAAGAATTTTTCCTATTATACTGAAAGAGGTGCTATGAGATACATAACAAATTATTTCTACAGTTGGTTCCTGGACAGGTATTAACTGAATTTTTTTACAATTATTATCTGTCTCGGAAGCTGTGTCACTAACCATTTAGCAGATGAGTTTTAGCTGAAATGATATGTGTGTAATCGCCATTTTGGTCCATATGAATTGTCAAGGGAGCTTTCTTTAGCAAAATTTTAGACAAACAGCCGAAAGGAAACTCTGAAAGAATAACTTATGGTACTGACAATAAGTGTTAAAGAACTGCTAAATGCCAGTTTTATCTCCCAGGAACAAGCAACTAATATCCTTTTTTGAATTCTAAACTCACCTAAATTAAAGTTTTGATGCACAGTCTTTGGACTTTTTAAAATTTGCAGTATCTATCCTTCCTCTAAAGATACAAAAGTTTTAAAACCAAAAACCTAGATTTTACATTTCAACAATAAAGTACTGTCCTAGAGCCAGCTATTAGAATATTATATTTATCAAATGAGAAAATACTTATAATTTGAAGAAAAAAATGTGATAGCAAATAGAAAAGTATCATCTATTAAAATTTCAGGAAGATCTACATTATCTAAAGCCATTCTATAATTTTATTCATATATTTTGTGGAATTCACATATCTTATTCTTACAGCAAACATAACACTGTAGGCCACAAGAAGCCGCAGTACTATTGTTTAATTAGCAGCAAATTAATATTTTATATCTGGGTATATGGACAATAAATAGCCTGCTTCTTTGGATGTGAATGTTTAAAATGTAGTATCACTGCAGCTTCATAATGTGATTATTTTACAGAGCTTATACACACACAAAAAATATGATCTTTGTCTATATTTTATACAAATACAACAGTAGTTTGTGAATACATTTTAAGTACATGATATACATGATAAGCCACTTGATTTCCCAATATCACAGAATAGCAATTTCAAATGCAATAAAAATATACAAAATTCAGCCTGGAATGCAGATTTTTTTCTTTTCTATTTTGACTCAAAACTTTATCATTAGAACATTTTTAGAGTACTAGTCCAAACACTTTCTCATTAGCTAAAAATACAATTTCAGCAGTCCAGCTTCTGTTCAGGTATGATGCAATCCGTTTCCGAATGGATTCCCAGTTTTTGTTAAATTCAAAGGGCTGTTAGTAACATACAGCATGTTCTTCACTCCACACCCTATGATAAAGCCCACTTTCCATTCTGAGTTACAGTCACCTTGTGGACAAAAGCTGGGTTTGTTCTGGTAACATCTGCGTGTCCAAGATCTCCTTTTGCAAGTGCACATGAATACACTGTGGTGGTGTAAAAGTTTGTTAATGACAAATTAAGTCACAGTATAAAAATATATTGTACACTTTTACACCTAATGTAGTCCTTTTTCTATGGATAAAAAAATATGACTGAATGAGACAGAGAAGTTTGTAGCACCATGAAGAGTTGTAGCCCAAGTTACATTAGCAGCATGATCCAACGTAATATTGAAGGAGTGTTTCTGAGAAGATAAAACATTCATTCTGGTTCATCTGTACCACTGAAGCTTATACAATGAAGTGTTTTATACATTAGCAATAGTTCTGTGTCATTTCTAGTCTAGATAACATCAAAAAGACACTGCCTTCCATCCTCAGAGGGTTGACAACATCATAGAAAGGCCCTAAGTGTGATCTGGGTGTGCCTTCAATGCTGGTCGCATAATCTTCTCTTCCATGATCCCAAAGGAACTCTCTGGGTTTTTAGCAGAAAACTATACAACGTATGTAGATCTATGTGATCACAACAGACCAACTGTGTTGTTGACATGGCTGCTGACAGTGTGAAAAAAACAAGACAAATTCAACTTAGGCACACATTTACCAGAACTAACAGTCAGCCATTGCTAATGACAAATACTCGACATTTAAAAGATCTCCTCCAATGTCACATGGATCTCAGTAGGCTAGAAGCAACTTGGGTGAACTGGTATTTTTTAACTTACGTACTGGGAAGACAGTGTGCTTTGAGACACGTAAACCTTGTAAAAAAATAAACCATTGTAAAACCTTATGAAAAGACACACACTGATTCTGTGCAATATAGCAAATTGATAAGAAAACACTGTAAAAATGTACCTGTTTAAAATACCATCTACCATTTTTGTACACAAAGCATTATATATCAAAGGCCTAAGATATATATCATCTAATGGCACTTGAAACGAATTATAATAAGTCTTAAAATAAAAGGCATAACCTATAAGAAAGTTTCTGTAAAGGTTTAGATTCATTTTGAAAGTGCTATATCTTGTAATATGTGTAGTATAGAGGTTGACCAAGCTCTATTTTTTAAAAAAATATTGGCCTATAATAATGTGTATTGCTCACTAGATGAACGATCCTGAAAATATGTACTCTTTAACATTCATTATTAGCTTAATAAAGCAATCAGCTCTGGCTCATGTTTCAGTCAGTATATGGTTTTTAAAAACCGCTACTGTCCAAATTAACACAATATATCACTATATTCGACAAATGACTAAGAAAAATAAAGCACAAGCAACAAATAGGCCAAAATACACGGCTCGAAAGGAACATTAAATGAAATTAAGAAGTTGCATGAAGAGTGATGCATGATCAGCCAGGACAACTGAAGTTTTTAAAAACTGCACTTGGTAATGATTTTAAAATGAGAGTTTTAACAGTGATCAGTAACTATGAAGTCCTTGTATACATCAATGGATAGCGTTGCTTACAGTGCCCAGATCCTTCCACACCCACACTTTCGTGTTTGCTGACCTAATTTGTACACACATGTGGAAGTGAAACTGAATGAGGTTCAATATCTTGTCTGAGGTCCAAATCCTAAGCTACTCTTATTTAATGTTAATCCCTTTTTTCTTTTCTTAAACCAAGCTAAGGCACTACTAGAAATTTCAAGGATAATGATTCTGGCCACTGGAGAACGAAAACAGCATTGGCAATACTTATTTTTAATCATATCTAGTTGACATAGAAATAAACAATCTTTTTCTAGGAAAAAAAAGGAGCCAATTCTGTGTTACAGCCTTATTAGAACATTGTGCAATTCAAATAAGCAAGTCTGCCTCCTCTTCAATAGAAAGTCTCTCAGAAAGGGTTTAGTGACCACTACAGTCAATTTAAAAAACAAATTTGCTGAATTCCCTCTTACTCTGAAGTGTTATTTCAAGTCTGTGGGGGCGGCAACAGGCAAAGAGGTGTACATTTGAAAATTAAGACTCCACAATTTTAACACTGGTGCCCTGAAAGATGTGCCTCCATGTATTTGAATTCCATGCAGGGCGAGATTTAGGTATATATACATATATGGCGCTATTCCCCATTTCCAAAATGCTTTATTTAATAAATCCTGGTACTCCCTTTTTTAAGTTAGCAGTGAATACAGCCTAGTCAGGCAATGTCTCTGTTCACTAATTTGATGACTTATTAAGTAAATTTTAAACAGAATAAAAGTAGTGCTTCCACACTTGCTATTTGTGATTTCTATTTAAAAATAGGTTTTCTATTTGTGCTCTGTCACCAATTTTTTTCCTTTCATATGGTGATTAAAGCAATATTGAACACTAATCATTCAACTAAAGATTTAGGTAAGCAATCTGTTTCATAGAAACTAAAGGAAGCAGTAATGAAGCAGAGCGAAGAGCCTACTTTCAGAGCAAATATTCTCCTAACCAAAAGCTAGGAGCAGTTTGAAAAATTTAAAAATGTACTTCCTTATTAACATATATAATTTTAATGCCTTTGGAACACACTTTTTTAATAAATGTAATTTTTCATAATAAAATTTAAATATATAAGTATAAAAACGACTGCTCCTAGGATTAAAAAAAACAGGAGCATGATAAAATATCAGGAGCCAAAGCTCCTTCAGAGAGCAACTTTGATTCTATGAAGTGCGATATGTGTGTGTGTGTATTATACATATATATATTGAAGCCCCCATTTACATTATTACAATTTACATTTCTCCACAAATTATACTACTCCCAAATATTTTAAATAATGTATTATATTCAGTAATCTGCACTCATTTAAAAAAATTCTTGGTAAACATTGCAATCTGCAGTGATAACTGGCCCTACAAAAAGGAAAGAAGCTTCCATATAGGGCTAATGAGTGCTCAGAAATATTTTTCCTTTTGTTTTTTTAAAGAGATATATACTCTTCTCTAAACCTCCCACCCTTGCCCTGCCCCCAGCAGAGAGGGTCCCAAAAGAAGGTGTTAACAAGTGCTTATTAGATATGTTTCTTAGGTTAACGTCCCGACTGACCCTTAGAAAAATATAATAATTAGACCTTTAAGAAGACCTTGTCGGTGGTCTAACGTGAAGAAAGCCTGTAATAATTATTCAGTGAATATCATGTTCTCAATTGTTATCTTCATGTTAACCAAGATAGTCTTGTTCTACTTTACTTTGTTCCCCTCTACAAATTCAACTTATTTGCAACACTCCTACCAATCCCCACAGATGCATGAAAGTGGGATTTAACTGCACATATTTCTAGTCACTTAAAACTTTGTGGTAGTTCCTCAGGTAGTTTTCTAATGCATTTAACTTCAATTTCTCCATCTAAAAAAACTGCAAGGAAAGATGATGGATTCACATTGAATCAGATAACTTGGGGATAGGACTGTTGTTTCTGTTTTCTGCTTTTGGTTTTTAAGGGAAAGAAAAATGTATCAAATTCAGCTAGAAGAAATACAAGCAATATGCTTTTACTTTACTTCTGAAAAGTCCAGTTTTTAATCCTGGCTACAGGGGCCATGATCCCTAGATAGTTCCCGGATGTAACCATGTGCTTCCCATCTATCTTCCTGCTTAGGAGTCTGTCACCCACAGAGGCTGAGTCAGTCCACTCTGGGATGAACACACCTCATGGCTGCAGTTCCACAATGGCCCTAGATTATGGACTAACACTGGATCAACAATCCAAAAAAACTGCTGGCTGCACTTGACCTACCACTTGACTGGGAAAGGTGGAAAAGACGAAAGAGATACTGACTCTGAAGACTCCAATGCCATACACTATTACTATTATTAAATGAAAAGGTGGCATGTTAAGAAGGACGAAACACAACAAAATATCCTGTATACTAATTTAGGACCAACTATTAACTGACATGAAATGCCATGTCACCTTATAAAGAGTCTCTTTTTGATGTAAATACTGGTGCTTTGTATTTAGGGGTTGTTTTCCTTAAAGGCTCATAATAAAGATGGCAAATATTATAGCCAGACAATAGCGAGTCTTCAAAACATACTGATATGAAATTATGGTGTATCTAAGAAACATCTGTTATCTCCCCTAAACTGGACTCTTAATTCATTTGAAGCACTTGATTATTAATGCATTTAGAAGCTAGTAAAAAATTTTAAACCTTGAGTTATTCACATGCATTTTACAAAATTTACATTCTATTGCTAAATTTTTTTAATGAGCCAGATGTCAAAAGGTGGAGCCACTGTTATTAGACAAAAATGAAAATTATAAGATCTAAAAGTAAATTGAAAATGGGATTTGTAAAAGTTTACCACTAATAATGGCTTTCCTATATGAAAAAAAAAAACCTCTTAAAATATGACAATTGGCAGTGAATCAGGACAAAAGACCCAGGTAAACATAACTGAACACAAATGGTTCCAAAGCTCATTTCAAAAGCTAGTTTCTATTATACTGGCTTAATGAAAATTTGTATTATACAAAAGCAGACATTTTTATACTGTTTTAAAGTAGGCACTAAAATAAACATGGTCATCTAGGGCACGGGCTATACATGTATTTCTGTAATAAATCCATGTCCCAGAATCCTACTGAAAAGCTTGATGGAAACGTGGGAGGGTGGTGCTTGTGCTTAAACTGCTGGTGAAAGCTGCTGACAGTGAGTGCAGAGACCCAAGCCCTATAGTGTTTGCAGGATCCTGAAGATCCTGTGTTTGTGGGGGGAGCTGGGAAACAGAAGAATGTGCTTCTTCCTGGGAATAGCTCATTCCAAGGCTCCCCACTGATATAGGATTATAGGGAGGACCATTTAAAGGTATGAAATTAAACAACTGAGAAAAATCCAATGCTGGTGTGTTGAGGGGGTCACTGATGGAGATCGAGCTTTTGGATAGGGAGAGGTCCCCTGCACCATCATCTAGGGACCCAACCTGAGGATCCAACCCTAGCTTAGATGACGATGATGCTTGAGAATCTTGGGATGAAGAGGGCATGCCACCTTGTAACTCCATCAGATAACTCTCAATTTCCCCCTTTAATGGCTGTTCTTTTTCAGGAATAGAAATTGCATATGAGGTAGAACTGAACGGATATTTGAAAGAAAGGTGATGAGAGGGATGAACAGTGTCCATGTCTATTGGGCATGTCATTCCCAAAGGTAAAGTTGTGATCATTTGGTGGGCAGATCCCGAGCTCTGCATGGACTGAAATGGAGTGTTGTAGAGGTTTAACTGCAAAGTGTTTGTGAATGGCTTTGATAACAGTTCACTGGAAGGTAAGGACATCACCGGAAGGAGCTCGTCTTTTATAGGCACAGACACATTGCAGGTAAATGGGTCAAGGAAATCCACTGGTTCTGTTTTGACCTTCAGAAGCTCTTGATTGTGACTCTTCTTCATATGTCGAGTCAGGTGATCCTTGCGTCCAAATCTCTGTGCACAATACTGACAGAGGAAGTCCTTTCTTCCCGTGTGCACCACCATGTGTCTCCGAACGTCCTTTCGGGTGTAGAACCGGCGATCGCAATGCTCGCACTGGTGCTTTTTTTCTTTAACCCCACCAGACGACTTGCCTGCATGGGATTTAAGGTGCTCCAGAAGCACTCCCGTGCTTTCAAAAGTTTGCAAACATACCTTGCAGGTGAGGTCACCACTCGTGGCGGCATGCAAGGCCAAGTGACGTTTAAACCCAAGCTTGGTATTGTAGTTCTTGCCACATTCTTCGCACTTAAACGTCTCTTTGTTAGGGTCATGTGTATGGAGGTGATTCTTCAGATGATCTTTCCGGTGAAACATTTTCTCACAATAATTACACTTGTGGGTTTTCTCAGGAGAGTGAGTAGCCATGTGCCTTTAAACACAGATATGGTCTGTAAGTAATTATCATGACAAAAATGGCATGTATTCACTTTTCAAATGGAAACTAAACTACTACGCTAACACAGAATTCCCTCAGCAATGGAAACTGTTTTAACTTAACATATACCACAGGATAGTTAATATACCTAATTACTGCAAAACTTGAGCCATTTAAGTTGCCACTTCAGTTTTTGCTGGTTTTCAGCTATCATTACAAAAGCAAATGAGCAAGACTGAATATACTCACGTAAACGTCCATACCCTTTTCTTGTCGTAATTTCTTTCTACAAATGGAAATTCTACTCATTAAGCATTTTATCTTAAAAAGTCCAAAGACACTAACACATAAAAGTATGTGATTTAGAATACTAAAAACTAACCAATGTCTAATCTACTCAACATTTCCTCTCTGCAAATCAGCTGAAAAATGTGTATACAAATACATACGCTTACAATGGCTTCAAATAGCCAACATAAGAGAAAATATAATCTGAAAGACAAATAGAGTTTAATACCTTTGTAATTTGTACTTAGAAACAAAGGCCTTGGTGCAGTCTTGTTGTATGCACTTGTAGGGCCTCTCTCCTGTGTGAGAGTAGGAGTGAACCTTTAATTTCTCAACACTGTTAAAGGCCTTGTCACACAGTTGGCAAGGAAAGTTTTTTCTTGGTTTGGTTTCACCACGCTTACGTTTCCCTGAAGGGACTTTCTGGGTATCTCTTACTTCTGACAAATCACCAGGAATGACAGTGGCCATCGCAGCCTAAACCAGGCCTTCTTGTTGGACACTTGGGAACTGCCCAACTCCACTAAATGATATAGCTTTAGGTGGCTTCTCAAGTTTCATGTGGTCGTAAAAGAAAGCAAAAAGGGACTGGAAAAAAAAATAAGAAACAACTAGTTTGTAACTAAACTCAATTTTTAAAAATTTTATTTGCTATGTGATGCTTTTGAATTAAAAAAGAAACCAATAAAATGGATTCAGCTGGTCTAATGTAATATCATTACATTACATTAGAAACCCCATAGGTTTCTTTCTATTTGTCAAAATACATAGAAATGCATTGCTCAGAATGAACAGTTCATACATACCCTGAAATTCCACTTGACATATGTTATACTTAGGCATAGCAGTAGTGATTTCAGGAACTCTCATGAAGCGTCAAAACATGACTCGAAAAGTGGTTTTATTAAGCTTCAGTTTTTACAAAAGATGAGAGAACATCAATCTGACTAAAAACATTTCAGCCAATATTTCAGTCTCTCAAAATCAGTTTGATCTGTACACATCAGCTCTAGTCAGACTGCATTACAGGAAAACAGAGATAAATAAGCAACTGGAAACTCTTTTAGGCATCTTATGACCATCGAGTCTGTGAAAGAGGTACTTCAGCAGAAACTCTAGAGGCCTGAAAGAGTTGAATGCACCACCCAAAGTAAAAGTTTAACCGCTGTACCAGTGTCATCATACTCTGAGGGATTCCTGAGTTAAGAGTAGAAATGATTCACCTTCCTAACAAATACGAATTCTTCAAACAGTAAAACTTTTTGATGTTTTATTAAGTGAAAAGCATGGCTCTTTGTCATTTTGGGAGAAAGACATGGCGAATGTAATTTTCACATCACAGAACTTTTAGGCACACTGAAGTTGGTAGGTAAACTGGAGTCAGCAGGCATCCCTGAGAGCTGAGGGCATCGGCCTTTGGACACACCTGCAACCCCTGTGTAGCAGACCTGTGTGGACCTCTGACTTAGCACACAACACATCCTCAAAGAGGTGTTTTAGGCTGGTAAAAAGGTGTGTCAGAATTTCAATTTGTTACTGGTGCTGCAAAAAGGAATGAAATGTACATATTGTACAGCAAGTAGTATATCTTTTTAAACAAAAAATTCAAAAATGAATTAAAACCTTTAAAAATCTAACAAAACAGTAAATATTATAGACCCTATTTCTTAGGGTAAGAAAACCAACTCCTCAAAGTTCCAGTTCTTCAATGTTTGTGAAGGCTAGTTGAGTGATGATGTACCTTCTTCTTTATTTATTTATTTTTTGAGACAGAGTCTTACTCTGCCATCAAGGCTGGAGTGCAGTGGGGCAATCACAACTCACTGCAGCCTTGACTTCCCTGGCTCAAGCTATCTTCAAGTGCCTCAGCCTCCCAAGTAGCGGGGACTACAGCTACAGGTGCATGCCATTATGCCTGGCTAATTATTTTTAATTTTTTTGTAGGCACAGGGTCTCAATATGTTGCCCAGGCTGCTCTTGAACTCCCAGGCTCAAGCAGTCCTACAGTCTCAGCCTCCCAAAGTGCTGGGATTACAGGTGTGAGCCACTGCACCTGGCCTGTGATGTACCTTTAAGAGACTGTAGAAATAATACTTGCAACCTCTTTCAAAAATGTCTGATTTTTTAACTGAAAACTTGAATATGACTGAATGACTGTTAGCAACTACTAATTAATTGAATTTTCCATCCTATTACATGTTTAAAAAAAAACCAACTTCCTTATAATACATCTGTGTTTTGACATCAGACTGTCTGACACTGACACTTGCCATCACAAGCTAAGACTATTAGGCTGACTTTCACGGGTTCTAGTCATACTTTAACAGGAGCTCTAAATAGCTACATTTTTGTAAAATTAACCGTATGTTACAATAGGTCTTACTGTATTTTAATGGAAAGGCTGTTTCTAAACAGGCAAAATACAGCAATTATCCACTCACTTGATATGGGTAAGTTAATCAGTATTTGCTTCAAGTGTCTTTCTTTATTAGGTAGATACAGCAAGGCCTTTGTGCTATTCAAACTGTCTAAAAATCCACCTTGCAGTTTAAAAGTGACATTAACACAATTCAACTCTCATTACTAACACTAACATATGCTCCTTTTGTTTCCGAGTTTCTGGATCTCAAGGACTTCTTGCTCTTTATCTGTTATATTCGCATTTAAAGTTAGATCCTCTGCCTCCCTCAGAAATATCTATTATACAGCTATTCTGTTGTAACCAGTAATGACGCTACATACTGGTATAAAGCATTCTGCCAAGGCAGGAAACAAACTTTAATTTTCATTATTTGATTTCCTAACGTGATACTTTCATGCACCTATATAAAACATCATGGGAAACAAGTTGATCATTTTCCAACTGTAAAATCTGCATGGAATGCAAAGTATCTAAATCCCTGTATATAACTAATATTTGAAAATACTTCAAAGACTGGTCATATTTGCCATTGTGTTATAAAATCCAACTATATGGGCAGAGAATTCCAGTTAAGAAAAACAACTTATAAGTTATTAAAAAAATTATCAGAAGTGCACCAATATGCAACATACAAACATTTGATTGTACTAAAATTGGTGATAATATGGAGTAACAAATGAATTGTTATCTTTGGATGTACATACTGAGCAATGAAGATTGCACTGATTTCAAATATTACACTTTTCTAAGACCAGCTGAAATTTTTTTCATGGCTGATAATAACTTTATTTTAGTATATTACAAAACTCAAATTAATTATCACAGGTGCATTTTGAACTATAGGATAAGGTTATGAGCTCAATATCTAATAAAAGATCACATTCATAATATGCATATCAGTCAAATACTTTAAAGGTGCATGCATAGAAGTATAGTGATTTTTAGTTTAATGCATACCTGATTACAGATGGAAAAAGCCTCAGACTTTGATCTTAGCCAGTCCCATTGACTCTTCGTGGAAGAGAGTGGAATCCAATCCTTCCCATTTTGGCCAATCTATGAAAAAAAAGTGAAAATGGACTATCCTCTAAACGGAACCAGTGTGTAAATGATGGAAAATACAGGGTAAAAGAATTGTGGTTTCATGGCACATGCTTACATTCCATACTCTGCTTACGAGTCATGCATTAATTTTCACCAACTATGTATGTTTATTAGGTCTAAGCACATTTACATGACCAAATAAATGCATATATAAAAAGTAAAATAGTATTACCTAGATAAATAGCAATTTGTGATGCTGAATGACTCCCCACTTCTTTCCCAAATTCATTTATTTATTTTTAAAATCTAACTTACTGACGGAATTAGGTATTAGGGTTACTGCTTATATACCAAATGATCAAAATTTTATTAAGTTTATTAATGTTATGGAAGTGACAAACTTAGGCCCCTTTTGGAGGGTACATCTAGAGTCACCCAAAGAACAACAGGCTCCAGGTGAAAGCGCTCACACCCATACTGTGGACACTAGCACAACTGGGCTTCTCAGAGTTACACTTTTGCTATTTGCAACACCTGCCAATTTATTTTTCAGAAATGCTGCAAGGATGCATAAAATGTAGCAACAACTCTACACTCTTTAGATTTCAAAAGCACGCAAGAGAAGTTAAATATAGATTTGCTGCAGAAGAAGGGAGTGTTAGGAAGAAAGCATCATTTGGTTTAAGAGGTCATTGTTGAAAACACTTAAAAAAGCTTAAAATGTGTATTAGCATCATAATTAGTAGACTGAGATCATACATAGGAAAAAAACTGTTAATAATCCTTGATCGTACAATTAATCATGAAAAGAATAATGGTCAAAAGGCAGAATAATCTAGAATTATCTATTGTAGAGAACACAAGGCACAAGAGATCAGTAAACTCAGAATATTTTAAAGATGAACAGAAATCATGATTATAAGGGGAAAATTAAATCAAATAGTTAAAGGATAGTAACAAAAGGATATGTTAATGACAGGTTAAATAAAAATAACTTTCAAATTCATAACACCAATTCTAAAAACGTCCCCTGCAATAAGATTTTCATACTTGAAGAATTTGATGATGTCTAAATAAATTATTTAATAGAAGGCATTCAAGCATCATTATAAAAATACTAATGGTGTATCTGAAAGCAGCATTATTTTTACAGTTTAAAAGACAAGAAAAACCAAAAATTTAGACCTATAAAAGATATTTTAAACATTAAAGCAAAAGCTCTATTCTTTTGTAAAGCACAGGACATGCATAAATGGAAGAAAGGAATTCTGCACATCAAAGTTACAAAATAATAAAATTAACTTTATAAATACTTACTTGCCCAGAGCACATACTGAGTTTTTTGTAGTTAATTAAGGGTATGAAAGACCATTTTGTGGGTATTGTTATTTTAAGAATACAAATACCTGACACGTGTGGAGTGTTTTCATCTCTATTATCTCCCTGGAATTCAATGAATCTGAGAGGTGGATGTGTTTACCGTCACTGCCATTTTAAGGTGAGCGGCCCACAGAAGATGAACAACTTGACAGCGTATGTGTGGTAAAGAAGGGATGAATGCCCGAAAACCACGACTTTACTTTTTTATTCTACTGTTTTCTATGACAAGGCAGGTTAGCAAACCAATTTGCAAGTGGATAAATCCTGTCACTATACTTAAAAGACCAGAAGAGGGGATGGCCTATTTTCTCTTCTAGAGTTGCCAAATATGCCAAATATCCAAAAGGAATTAAATTTAGAACTTAAAATTTTAGAAGACAGTTTATTAAGTCAGTTTTAAATAATTTAAACAACTATTAATGTAAAATAAGAGCGAATACCTCCGGTGGATAACAATTTGGGTAGAAACAAACAGAAAACCCAAGTTAAGTAGTAAACAGTAAGTTTACATATTTTTTCCTTTTTTCTCCAATCCATATATATTTTATTGCATCTCAAACACATTAATAAAATCTTTATTTATGCTTGTTCAATGGCATTTTACAATAAAAACTTTAGCATCTAAGTATTTCAACACAGTTTACAATTATGTATCATGTGACATATTCCAATAGTCTAGAAATTACTCATGCTATATATTTTACAATCTAAAATAAAATAACACACCAGTCATTTTACTTTGTTATTCCAAAACATAATCTCAAAGTTCTTAATTTTCTTAAACTGAACCTATTTTGAGTTCTTATGAGTCGCCAAATAATTTCAAAGTTCTGTTAAATATTTCCCCCCAAAAAAGAAATCAGGACAGGTTAGAAATAATTATTTGGATGGATATAATACAGATATACAGTTTGTATTTATGTAAACATATCTGGAAAGTTAGATAAAATTATCTGTATATTCTCTTGTACACTATTAAGAAAAACTTAAAAAGCACCAGGAGCACTATTCTGAAAAGTGCAGCAAAACTTGGTTTTATAACTGTTTTTCCTTTCTACTTAAAAAAAAAAAAAAAAAAACAGAAACAAAACTCATCGAAGATTGGTTATTGTGCTTTTCTCTCTTTTTTATTTTTTGAGATGAAGTTTCACTCTTTTTCTCCAGGTTGGAGTGCAATGGTGCGATCTTGGTTCACCGCAACCTCCACCTCCCGGGTTCAAGTGATTCTCCTGCCTCTGCCTCCTGAGTAGCTGGGATTACAGGGATGCGCCACCACGCCTGGCTAATTTTGTATTTTTAGTAGAGACGGGGTTTCTCCATGTTGCTTAGGTTGGTCTTGAACTCCCAACCTCAGGTGATCCACCCGCCTCGGCCTCCCAAAGTGCTGGGATTACAAGCGTGAGCCACCGCACCCAGCCAAGGTTATTGTGCTTTTCGAGTGATGAAAATTTTTCTTTGCCTTGGTCTGAAGAACTGTGAACCAAAGTAGAAAATACATACACCCATTTCAAAGTGCTCTAAGATGAACAGCAGTTTAGAATACCCTTCTAGTTTTTGTTGGTACCAGAAGAGGCATTTTTTCCCAGGGCAACTTTACATAAACAATAGTTAGAGAGAGTGGAGTGTTTGTGCACACACACACAAGTTTACCTTACGATGTTTTACATTATTCTAAAACAGTGACTCATATAGAAAACTAACAAGCAAAAATGAGTCATATGTCAGAAGATCTACTAAAATCAATTCCTATGAGAGACCAGCAAAAGAATAGACCTGTATTGAAACTGCTTCCATAGTTCTGATAAACATTTTGCTAAGAGACGTGAATTTTTCACTTACCTGCATCAATAATTCTTTCATATTTAAAAGTCAAAGATTTAGCTAATTAAGGGCAAATACCATCAACATCAAAGTTTTATTCTCCTTTATGCTAATAATAAGATGCCTTTAGTAACACAGAAAATGTCAAAAATTTCCTTAAATCAGGTTTTTTTTATATAGAGTAAATAAAGTAGGTTGCAAAAGGACACTTACCAGTTCTTAATATGGTAATTGACATGTATGCAACACAAGAGAGTTCTGAATGATGTGAAAGAATCTATTACTAAGATAACAACTGAAGGCAGTCAATTTTGAAGTAAGGGCAACAGTATACTTAGAACATTTTTAAGAAACAACTTTGGTGTTTCTGTTTAATTTCTAAATTTTTATAGCATTCACTTTCCATAGGTCTTTGTGAGAAATAACAGGGAAAAAACTATCTTAAAATAATGTAAGAATGAAAAATAACTGTAGACAGTACAAGGGCAGAGGGGTTATGCCAGTTTTACTCACTGTTGTTTCTCATAAAAGGCAGTTAAAATAACTGTTGAATGAATGAAAAAAATTAAAACAGGGCAAGTGCTTACCAGCACCACAATGACCTACGGGCTTGCTTACTAATCGTAATAGACATAAGACAGAATTTAAAGTTGGCCCTCTGTATTTGTGGGTTTTGCATCCATGGACTCAGTCAACCACAGACTGAAAATATTTTTTAAAAACTGCACTTGTACTGAACATGTACAGACTTTTTTTGGTAATTATTCCTTACACAGTACAGCATAACAACTCTTTACATAGTATTTACATTGTGTTAAGTATTATAGGTAATTTAGAGATTATTTGAAGAGTTCATGAGAGGGTGTGCATAGGTTATATGCAAATACTATGCTATTTTATATCAGGGACTTGAGCATCCATGAATTTTGGTATCCCAGGGAAGTCCTTGAACTAATCTCTCATGGATATCAAGGGACAACTGTATATCTCTATATTCAAGTCAAACATAATGTAGTATGAACACAATGTGGTCTAACAAATTGAATAATAGAACAGTATTTTGTTTGAAACTAAGCAGCTATTTGAAAAGTCTTAAAACAATGGCAATTATAATAAAATGTTTTTAAAGATACTTATTTTGCCTCAGAAAACAAGCATTCATATTCTCTAATGTTAATACTAAGAAATCAACTAATACAAGTAGATAACATTAATTTGGCTCCCATTTCTAATACAAATTTCCAAAGTGAAAACATCCTGGTGCCTGCATTAGTCCCTGGTAGAGGCAGAAAGGACGAGACTCTCAGATGGGCTGCTGGTCCCTACAGAGGGGAACAGAAAGGAGCCAGAGCAACTACTGAGAAGCAGGAGACATAGCCGAGACATGCACCTAACTCGCCTGAGTTACAGCAGTTTCCCAAAAATGCATTTTATAACTAGAATGTGGAAAACTACAGTATTTACTTTCCTGAAATAAATGTCATGTTAACTAAAGTTAATAAAAAATAAGGAGGCCCTTTCTGAATTAGTGTTTTACATTTTTAACTCATTTTGAGCAATTCATTAAAATATAGCTCTAGAACATCTTTTTTGAAATTTACCATAAAAATTAGCCTTACTGATGTTTAGAAATGTTTTATATTTAGTATACAGATAACAAAAACTAATTGAGAAGTGAGGGGCAATGGCCTGTCTGTCTATAAGAACCAACAGGAAAAAGTCAATGAATTCCAAAGTGGAATCAGGAAACCCCAACACCAGTTCTCTTATCTGTACAAGTAGGATGTTCCTTTTCAGGCCACTCATTTTCTAGAGTATCCAGAGAGAATGAACAGATAACCAAATGAAGAAGGAGTATCAAATGAATTTTATCTCCCAATCCAGACATACTTTCCTTGGTTATTTATTTTATAGAGCAAAAATACCACATTAAGTTAAAAAGTTCTTTTTCTCTTTTGAAAGCTAACTTTTATTCTTTTTGGAGACAGGGTCTTGCTCTGTCACCCAGGCTGGAGTGCAGTGGTATAATCTTGGCTTACTGAAACCCCCAACTCCCAGGTTTAAGTGATTCTCATGTCTTAGTCTCAGCAGCAGCTGGGATTACAGGTGTGCACCATCACACCTGGCTATATTTTTGCATCATCGGTAGAGTTGGGGGTTTTGCTAGGTTGGCCAGGCTGGTCTCAAACTGCTGGCCTCAAGTGATTCACCCGCCTTGGCCTCCCAAAGTGCAGGGATTACAGGCGTGAGCCACCTCGCCCAACCAAAAGTGCCCTTCTAATAATCCATAACTTAGAAGCACTTCATTTTCACTGCTATGTGGGGTGGTGGTGGGGGGTTCCCTATGATTACGTATTTTTTTTTGAGACAGAGTTTCGCTGCTGTTATCCAGACTGGAGTGCAATGGCACAATCTTGGCTCACCGTAACCTCCGCCTCCTGGGTTCAAGCAATTCTCCTGCCTCAGCCTCCTGAGTAGCTGGGACTGCAGGCACGCACCGCCATGCCCAGCTAATTTTTGTATTTTTAGTAGAGGCGGGGTTTCACCTTTTTGACCAGGATGGTCTCGATCTCTTGACCTCATGATCCACCCGCCTCGGCCTTCCAAAGTGCTGGGATTACAGGCGTGAGCCACCGCGCCCAGCCTGATTATGTATTTTTATCAAAATAAAGAGACTTAAAAATACAGTGGGTTGTACGACACTGAGATATTTTAAATTTCTTCACATAGGGCCATTAGTATTTGCAAAGAGGAAATGAAAAAGAAATTGTGCAAAAGGGAAGCAATGATGCCTTAGAGACAGCAAAGAAGGGCAATTATATCTGAAAGCAAAGTAAGATTGCTTAATCAGTATTTTATTTTTAGAGAATTTCCTGTGCTCCTTTTTTTTTTTAAATAAAATATTCCCAAAATATTGGTGATCTGCATCTGATTACAAAGTAGGTAGCCCACAGGTCAGCTCAATCTGAAAACTGCATGTATCCCAAATTGTGATAAGTTCTTGATCTTATTACCATTAACCCCTTAAGTTTCTGGAGGGTACAACAAAGATGTTTGATACCAACTATAAAAATGTTCGCAATGAAGGACCCTAAATGTCTGGAGAAATGCCTCCATTCCTGTATGGTTAATTGCCTAATGCTATTAAAATCGCAAATACAGAATAATCCAGATATCATGTTTGAACTGTCAAGCACCCATATTGCATCTATCTATAAATTCAAACACAAAGGTAGACGTCAGACTCTTTATAAGAAAAGCACTAAAGAAAGAGTTTCACTTAGCTATAAATTTAAGTTTTACTCAGTTATAAAAGCTCAAGCAGAAAATTAGTTTTAAGCCATCTCACAGTAAAATGCACTTTAAAGACGGGCTTGTGCTGTGGCATAAATGCATATGTGCCAATACTTGAGTAGCACTACAAAATGTAATGCAAACAGAATTCACAGCCTGGTTCAGGTCTGCACGTGCCATTTATCTGTCCTCCGTAACTTATGCCCATGTGGATGTCCAGGATAAAATCACCTCTAGAAACAACTATTTCTATTTATTCTCACACAGTTAAGGGTAAACAGGATCAGTTCTAGGCAAAACTGTAATCAGGGGCAGCTGCTTTCTCCTCTGCCTCCAGAGGACCCCATGTACACCCGGGGCTAGAACAATTAGAAGAGATTTGTTATCTATATTCCTTGACCATTTCTACTTGATCAAGAATGACCTTGAAAGCCTTACCTCACTGAACCTTTTACCCTTAATGTGGACTGGAAAGCTCTTCTTGAAATGTCTGACATGGCTCTCCCACAGCAACAGTAAATTCATCTGCAGGGAGCTATTACTCATCCTTGTATCCCCAGCACTGGTCAGTGCCCTAGCATGTAGCAGACATTTGACAGACACTTGATGAACAGAACTGTGGTCCCTTTAAGGTAATTTCAGGAATCAAAGCTAGCAGGTAAATATGTTTCAGTTCTCCTAAAATTTCAAATTGGTTATAAAGCAAGCTCAGAAGACAAGCCCCATAGAAATACATGGTTAGTTTGTTTTGGCAGAGAGGTAAGAACTTAGGGAAAGCAACACCACCACTTGGGAGTCCGTACTGCTTCTATGTCCCCAGGAGAGGCACCACCTGCTTTGGCAGACCTCAAAAGCCAGGGAGTCTTGGGCATGTGCTACCCAGAGCCTACCAAGCACAGAGACAAACCTGGCAGCACTTAGCCAGCCTGAATGTTCAGAACACTTCTGCTTTAAATGTCCTGTTCCACAGCTCCTTAAGCACATGGAACCTGTATTGATCATGATTTACCATTCAGAAATAGCCAGTGAAGTTCTACATGAAGGAAAAAGGAACAAAGTAAAATTCAAAATCTTTAAAAGAGGATATTCTTCATGTGAAAATAAAATGTAAGGATCATGTTTAAAATATCAGAGAAGATTTTCAACCGATTACAGATTAGGAGAATGAAAAAGAAGAAAACCTGCACAAATATAGTTTGGCTAAATAAAACTAATCACTTTTTTTTCTAGCTACTAAAAAACAACTTCATTAAAACAAATTTAAACTATAGTAAAGTAGAAAAAGAAAATCTATAACTCAACACTAAAGAACCATTGATATCTTTTTCTTTATTAAAAAAATAATTATAGTATACAGACATCTAAAGTTTTAATGCTAAGTTGATGTCGATGCTTAAACTTCATAGAACGTTGTTTTTATAGAAAACTGTCACCAGATTAATTTGTGCACCTTTAACTCAATTGTCAAGCTCTGTTAATGTATCTTGTGAAACCCTGCCCAAGGCCTCCTTTCCCCCATCTACCCTCAGTGAAGAGTTTAGGAGCCCATCGCCTGGTATCTGGCACAGCCACAGTTGTTTTTTTCCCATTCTCCCCATCCTAGAGCTGGGGGCCCTGGCCTCTCAACCTCTACCCTATCTTGAAGGTTGTGCTGACAGACTTACCTGGTACCAAATCCATGTGTGCCTGAATTTGCAAGTATCGCTACACCTTGATTCTGTGACACTGAGCTGCACCTACAGGTTGGGAAATCTAGGTACTTGTGTGTGTCCTCTTCCCAACAATGCTGGCAAATTGCTCTTGTTGCACTGGGTTCCTTATTCTAGCATCTGCCACATCCTTGTGAGCAAGTCTAGTCCCCCTTTCCGCCTGCCCATAGGTAATAGATCTTTCCCAGGAGACAAAAGTAAATAAATAAATAAAAATTAAAAAAAAAAGATATAAGGGCAACATGGGATAGTGTATCACTGAGCCAGATTTAGAGAAAGAAGAGCTTAAAAGTTCATCTGTGGGCTCTCTGGGGAACAGGAACAAGTAAGTTTTTACAGCAGTTATGTGTTTTTGTGCAAAGAGTGAGGAAGATTGCTTCTTGCTAGTGTTCCAAGCCTCCCATTCGACCATAATCATTACTGAAGTCCTGCTGATCACAGTACATACTGATAGACCCTAAGATCGTAAGTGGCATGCTTATTATGTGGCATGTTTTTCAAAGCTTTTAATATCGTATCTTATAGTATTTAGGAACCGGAATAATTAATCACTTTGAAAGTCATGCCATATAATGATAAAAGCCACCTACCTGAGGCCCTGCTCCAAACTCTAGCAAGGCAACCTTATTAATAGACCGTCACAGAATGAAGCATACTGGGTGCCAAATACGGCCAAGGCAGCACCAAGAGGCAACCTAAAAAGAAAAGAAGAGTTAGTGTGAAATTCCAAAAGTCAGGCCAATGTAGTTAATGGCATATGAACCAAATTGCTTTCAATCCATTATCGCTTATTCACATTCTTTGCACTTTTATTGAAAAATCTATCTTAAATCCTATTAAAAACATTTATAAGTACATTGAAAAATGAAAAGTATAGAAATTAATATCCCTAGATTTATATATTTTCCCCCAAATCACAGTTATCAAGATTATTCACATTTTTATTTGGATACATTATTTCAAGTTTACTGTCATTTCTCAAAACTGCTGCTTATTTTCTTTATTTATGTTCTAAACACACCCATTATCTTCTCTGCAACACAGTTTTCAGAAAAACCTTTTGTGGTGTCTATCTTGTCCTTAACAATCGCTATGGGAGAAAGCTTGCCTCATGAGCGCTTTCCTCAGTCCGAGACCAGGCCGTCTGTCCGCAGAGAAGAGTGCAAGCCACTGAGCACTCTAACGCAGAGGCGGAATAAGGAGCCAGGGGCAATTTCTGAGCTCTTGAATTAGTCTTTATGATGTGATTATTGCTTGGTTTCAACTGAATTCCCAGGTCATGTCCATCTTCGACAACATACAAAGAAAATGCAAAATGTATTCTGAAGTATTCAATGTTTTGGGTTATCTTCAGCATCTTTCTGTTGGTGCAGGTTATGAAGACCGAGCTCTAGGGACATTAACTAAGAGAGAAAAGGAAGCCAGAAGTTCGATGCAGAAAATCACCTGCTTCATTTCTCTACACCAGAGGGTCAAGGCTCAATTATACATGGTTACTACTCTACGAAGACGAATATCTGATACTGATGGAATAAACATTACCAACACCTATTATGTATGGTACCCATCTGAATTACCGTGGGTGCAGACAGACATGATTCTTGTTCTGTAGGAGCACACAAGCTAGTTGTGGCTGCAGAACATATACTTTTTGTCAAGTTAAGAAATAGAAATGTTAAATACAATCTGCCATAAGGTGGTATCAGAGTGACCAATCAACATTTCAAAATAGTATTATATGGTATAAAAAAGTACCACAGAAGAGCAGAAAAGAAAATAATATTAAGGATATTTGATTTTTGCCTCAAAAAATGTACAACTACGAGAGGTTAAAAGTAAAAGTGCATGTGTCGTTGTAGGGGTGGGCATGATTGCCAAAAGAAGTCAGAGATTAGAACCATAGATGATTAGATTCTAAGAAGACCTTCTGGCTGCCATGTAGCGTAGTTTATACATGCTTTACGGATTCAGGTAAGAAAAGTGCCCAATGGGCTGGACTTCTCACACTCATGTACTCCTTACAAGATGTTTGGCAACTGTAAAACACTGAATGGATTGAAAGCACTGAGAAATAGCAAATACTTGGGGAGGTAGGACCATAGAGGGGAGAAAGGAAGTGCTGGTTTGAATGAGACACAGGAGATATGTGTTGGAGTTATCCAAAGCAAAGATGAAAACCACCAAAAATAAGATTTACTGGAAGTCCGCTTATGTGCCTAACAGTATTCACAAAAAAAGATACGACGAAGAAAGACAACGACAGTTGTACAGCCAACTCTTACAGATTCAAGCCAAATTACAGATTAATTACTGATAGAGCCTAAAGATCACCTCTATGAGGCAAAATCAGGTAATTTAAGGGGAAAAAAAGCAAAGATAGAACTATTTGTTTTTTGAGACAGAGGTTTGCTCTTGTTGCCCAGGATGGAGTGCAATGGTGCGATCTTGGCTCACTGCAACCTCTGCCTCCCAGATTCAAGTGATTCTCCTGCCTCAGCCTCCCGAGTAGCTGGGATTACAGGCATGCGCCACCACGCCTGGCTAATTTTGTATTTTTAGTAGAGACGGGGTTTCTCCATCTTGATCAGGCTGATCTCAAACTCCCGACCTCAGGTGATATGCCCACCTCAGCTTCCCAAAGTGCTAGGATTACAGGCGTGAACCACTGTGCCCAGCTTGAACTTTAAGGAGAAGGAAGAAAAATGTGGAAGAAACTACAAAAAGATAAAACTGCTAAGAACTACAGAACTGGCCCATAGGTTCCCCACTTAGGCAAGAAAAGTTATTGGGTAGGGTGGAAGGGAGTGAGAGAATCGGGGGAGGGAGAATGAGAAGGAGAATGTGTAAATAAGGATAGCTCACTGGTGATAAGGAAATGACATTCAACATGAGGATGTTTTCATTCTAGGAGCTTTGCACCTAAAGAGAAGAGAAAAACAAGGTAGAGGGTAACTAAGGGGGAACTCTAGATTCCAGGGACTAGAGAATGCATCCATGCTGAAAATAAAGAGGTGGGAAAGAAAGTGGGGCATTCTTGGAAGAATCAGAGCAGACTGGGATTGGGAGAAGAGGGAGAGGTTTTTGCCCTGGATAAGAAAAGAGGCTTTCTTAAAAAAAAAAAAAAAAAATCAAACTAGACTTAGGAGGGAGGTATATGCAAGTTTTTTGGTAGCAAAGGCAAGAAATGCATGGAGTTTGCTCACCTTGGCCAGTGCTGAGTAGAAGGGTCCTATGTCTGGAAAGAATGAGAAAGGAGAATGGCACTTGGCTAGGGAAAATATTTGCCTTTGAGAGAAGCAGAGGAGTGTCCAGGGTATTCTTGAGGGTTTTACAAAAACAAACAAACAAAACTTGCAAAAAGGGATTAAACTACTTAGGTACTACTGATGGGACTGTAAATTGTTGAAACTTTTCTGGAATATATTGTGCAACGATGTAATCAAAGCCATTTAAAAGTTAATATATGTTGACCTGATAATTTATTGAGAAAAATTAAAGCAAAAATATAAAATATTTGGGTTTAAAGATGTTCAGTTAGGCATGGTGGTGCATGCCTGTAATCCCAGCATTTTGGGAGGTTGAGGTGGGTGGACCACCTTAGGTTAGGAGTTTGAGACCATCCTGGCCAACATGGTGAAACCCTGCCTTCACTAAAATTATAAAAAAATTAGCCTGGCGTGGTGGCGGGCACCTGTAATCCCAGCAACTAAGGAGGCTGAGGCAGGAGAATTGCTTGAACCCAGGAGGTGGAGGCTGCAGTGAGCTCAGATCATGCCATTGTACTCCATCCTGGGTGACAAAATTGAAACTCCACCACACAAAAAAAGTAGATGTTCAAAGTATATTTTAAGATTAAAAATTGATAATGTCGGTGTACGATCCAAGATGGCCGATCGCTAACATCTCGGGATTGCAGCTCTCAGTGAAAGTGCAGAGAACTAGAGGACGCCACACTTTCAGACAAATTCTGGTCACTCACGGAGCAGAAGATCCCCAGTGGAGGAGTCACACGGGTCACCAGCGCGACTCTTGTGGCCGGCGCAGCGGTTTCGCCAGCACCTCGGCGCGGCAGCTCTTGGAGCAGAGTAAACAGGGCTGGCTCCCCTTCTGACCGAGGTTTGGAGGACCCACATGCCTCCCCAGCACGACTCCTGAGGCCGGCGCAGCGGCTGTGACGGCACCTTGGCGCGGCAGCTCTCGGCACAGAGTAAACGAGACTGGTTCCCCTTCTGACCGAGGTTTGGAGCCCCGGGAAGGCAGAGTCGCCTATTACGGACACAAGAAGGAAGCCAGATAGGAGAATCCTGGGCAGAAAAGCATCATCAGTCTTAACGCCGCTGTTCTGGCCCTGGGAACTAACAACTTGGACGTCCACTCAAGAGACCTAATCTGAAAGTTGGTAATTTCAAAGACGACAGGAGGATAAATTTACAATGATGGGAAGAAACCAGCA
>CAUYOR010151941.1:0-22354 GCA_963573925.1 Callimico goeldii
GCTACTTGGGAAGCTGAGGCAGGAGAATTGCCTGAACCCAGGAGGCGGAGGTTGTGGTGAGCCGAGATCGCGCCATTGCACTCCAGCCTGGGTAACAAGAGCGAAACTCCGTCTCAAAAAAAAAAAAAAAAAAAAAAAAAATTATTCACTGACACCTGTCTAAAGCATGTGAAGGAAGACTTATTCATAACCACCATGATAGGTTTAGGGACTGTTGCAGTGAGACTTTTGCAGTGGGGGAGGGAGATTGTGCTCAACTCCGAATACAGGATGAACCAGTGGGTATTTATAGCCAAGGAGTAGAGCGGAGGTCAGTGGACTGAAAATCACTCAGAGGAAATGTTAGGGATCCTCTAACTGACCTGTTAGGTCAGAATCCTCCTGGCGAAACTGACCTAACAAGATTCTTGCTGAAGATCGGCCAGGATCCAGGATGATGAGACATCACCCGTGGGATGGTGGAGGACAAGGAACTTGATCAGATAGCAAGAATGATCTGATACTGACATGGGGGAGTTCTTGCCAAACTGACTTAGCAGGGTTCTTTGCTAAAACAATTTTACGAGAACATACACAGATGAACCTAGGAGGAGGTTCGGGAGCCTGACTAAAGTTTGGTCAAGCAGAGAATCTTTGTCTCCTCTTCGAGCAGGTTATCTCTTTCTGAGGGTTAAAATGGGGGGGATTTGAAATGCCTGCAGGCCTGCCCAGTTACCAAGCAGCTTGGATGCTGAAAGGACACTAAAACACCCTGGTACCTTGCTGCACATGGACAGGACACACGTGCTCCAGGGACAAGAACTGTGCAATACTCTGCCCTGCCATTTCCTCCCAAGGATCCCCCATGCCCACAAATCCCCTTGCAGACAAGGTTCTTGGGCCTCCTTTGTCATTAGCAGACAGCCCCCTCCAGAGGGCGCAGTCGAGCAGCAACAGTCAGCTCCCTGCAATAGGAGCCAATATGAAGAGCCATTTCCAGTCCTGTACTGGGGTTGAGATATATAAAGCAATGAAGGTAGTGGTTGCTTAGTGATGATGCTGCCCCCAGGGAACCCTGAGTAGGGGTAGTCTCTGTCCCAGCATCACAGGACTGTGGCTGGAGAGTGGAAGGATGACTGTTAGCAGGAACAGCTGTTGCCAGATCTGGGCATACTATTCAGGTTATGCTCACAAGTGCTCTCAAAGTGTGTGTGTGTGCCCACGTGCCCACGTGCACGTGCAGCACACGCATGCATGTGTTACATGTTTCTGTGCCTTTCTGCCATAAGAGGAGGGTATCAGGATGAAAAATAAGGAGCTGTATAAAAAACAAGGGCAGGAAGTATTTTAAGTATTTCACTCTAAAATAAATGGTTATTGGCCGTTCATTTGCTAAACAGAAAGACCCTCTTTGGGGACTTTATCTGAGACACTGTTCCAGGTGATCTGATAGCAGCAGGGAGGTGGAGAGGTGGGGGACACACAGACATCCCAGGTACAGTGGCAGTAGGAGCTGCTTATCCTGAAAGCCAGGGGAAGAGTTAGCTGAGAAAACTCTGCAGGAAGCCCTAACTGGAAACTCGGGCTTCAGCCTTGGGTTGTGGAGGAGGGAATGTGGGGTAGATTCAGAACAACAGTAAACCTTTCTGTTTATGGAGCACTTACTATATGCTAGGTACTTTATATATACTACTAATACCTCCAAACCCTAAGAAGTAAATACCAATGACTCCCATTTTACAGATCAGTAAACTGAGACTTAGAGGTGGAGTCACTTACCCAGGTGTTGCCTAGCTAGAGATGAGCAGAGCTGGTGTTTGCTTGCAGGAGGCTGACTCCAGAGCCTGTAGTCTTAACCTCTGCCCTGCTCACCCTTCCCACTGCCAGCACTACCTCACCTCCTGCCCTTGCTGCCTTCCTCTTTTGCTTTCCCTCCTGGACTGGGAGCTCTCTGAAAGTTACATTTGACTTTGTTTTCCTGGTGCTTGGCACACTGCCTTGTGTATAGTAGTGATGAGTGACTGAGCAAATGGAAGGAAGGAAAGATGGATGGATGGATGATGTAGAAACCCAGGCCCCTTCCAGGGAGCTCATCATGAGGCCGCTATCACAGCTGTTTCCCCACTTTGCTATCTAGAAGAGGTACCTGCTTCTCTGGAGCCACAGCGATGCGCTGCCTGGTACTCTCTCTGGCTCTGTTGTTGCTATAGCAACTGCAGGTCTAGACTCTGGCTGTCTTGCAGAGGGATGACAGCAGGGGGGTCAGAAGGGCAGAGGCAAGAGACCCTCTATGTTCCCCTAAGCAGGAGGCAGTGTCCCAGGCCCCTCCCGTGAGGTGCACAAACATTTCCTGAGTACCTGGCCTGCATCTAGCCCTATGGGAGGTGTGTGAGGGAACCCCCAGGGAAGACAGACTCCCGTGTGGGAGGAGGCACTCCCATGTGGAGGGACTGCTCACACTGCCGGGGGAACCAGGCAGTAGGAGTTGGGCTGTAAGGAGCCCTCCTCAGAGCAAGGGGAAGAATCTCCGCAGTTTTTGTTGTTGAATTTATCAGGCCCAAAGCTTAAGTGCATCACACAGGCCCTTTCACTTAGCCTTCTCAATGGTTCTATGAAATGGGCAGTATTATTCCTATTTTACAGTTGAAGAAACTGAGGCACACCCAAGGCTCTTAGAAATGGTGAGACCTGCTGAGCTAGGACGTGGCACAGTGGAGATTTGAACACAGAGCTCATGCTGTTAGCCCCTGTGCTATTTATAGTGAGGCTCTCAGTCTCCTTGGTCTTAGCACCAGCTTTGTCATGAAGGCTGGTGCCTCGTGGGCAGGATCTTGCATAGGCCTCCATATTGAGAGGGTACATGGAGAGAGGGCAGGGTGGCTGCTCTTGCTTCTCTTTGGATTTAAACGTTCAGGCTGAGCAACGCTGCAGCCTAACGGGACATCTTGTGTTGCTCTGGATGCGTGGTG
This sequence comes from Callimico goeldii, assembly GCA_963573925.1. Lineage (NCBI taxonomy): Eukaryota > Metazoa > Chordata > Mammalia > Primates > Cebidae > Callimico > Callimico goeldii. The sequence continues at coordinate 2,949 of CAUYOR010151941.1, forward strand.
CTTGTGCAGCTTCCCTGCCTGGCCAGAAGCCCTCTCCACAGATTTGTTTCCTCTCTGTGGCATTTTGTCCCTATGGAGAGGACTTCTTAGAAACTGCAGTGGGCAAAGCTGTGCATATCCAGAGGGCTGAACACCACTGACCTTCTCCCTGGCTCTGAATCTGGCTCTACGTACAGCACCTGCTGTAGTCTCGCTTGGTCCTGATTCCTGGGGTGGGATTACATGGGGTATGTATGGGCTGACTCACTGTCTTTGGCTGGGAGAACCAGGGGTGACCTACAGCTTCCAGACCCCTGGGGGCTGATTCAGCACTAGCCATGCCTTTTGGAAGAGATGAAAGGGTATCATCAGTCCCTGGGGGTCCAGCCACTGTCCCAGGAGACCTTTAGTCTAACAAACCTCAGTTCATTCTTTAGGAAGAAAGCTTCCTTCATGGCAGTAAGGCTGTGGGGGCTGTGGGCGTTATCTCTGGCCAGTTGGGAAGACAGGCAAGGGCAGCTAATGAGAAGAAACAGGGCGTGGGTCTTTGCTATTTCTACTTTAAATAAAGTTGCTCCAAGAGAAACCTAAAATATCACTGTCCTGTGGGTTTGAAAGAAACAGATGGGACAAAACTCTTCCAAACTCCCTACCCCACCCCTGTGCTACAGCTCTCACTTTACACCTTTAAGGCCCACTTTTTCCCACCAAGAAGAAATGTCTTTGAACATCTCTGAGGTTTATGTGGTTCCCTCTTTCTGAGAGATAATTTGTTGTTGACAGTTTTATTTTCTGGCTTCCTTGTGGGGCTGTAGAGAAACATCAAAGGGTGGAAAATGCCATTTTCCCTGGTAAAGTAGGGCCCCACATTGTGCGGGAGGAAATAAACCAGACTCCGATGAATGGAGTGAATACAAGCGTTTCAGAGACAGCACTATTAAGTAGATTTGATTTTCTTTGGGGAGGCTCTTCACATTTTTCCGTCTGTAAGGGAGCTAAAGATGTTACAGCTGAAACTCAAAGCAGGTGTGTCTCACATTCTGCTCAGGCAGGCCTGGAGCCACACAATTTCACTTTCAGTTACCGCACTTCACTGATCTCTGACTTACTTTGCAGCCATTGCTACTCTTCCTATTAGACCCAGTTCCTTGGGGACAGAGCCCCTGTCTTCTACTTTTGTTCCCCACGTAGAGCCAGACCCAGGCAGACGCTTGCTGTTGCTCAGTACTTGGTCAAACGCCTTTTCCTCACTGTTGAGTTAAGATGATTGAATAAATCCCAGGCAGTGGTTCTTTTTTTAAATGAGATGCTTAGTGGCGAATCCGTATTACCAGGAGAGGAAGGATCATTTCAGAACGGGATTTGTGCACAGAGACGTTCACTAGAGTGTTGTTTATAATAAAAAAAGTGGAGACAACTTCCCTCAATAGGAAAAGTTGGGTAAATTATGGTACCTACATACAGACAATGAGAGAGTAAGCAGCTATTTTTTTTAAGACAGGGTCTTACTCTTTCACCCGGGCTGGAGAGCAGTGGAGTGATCATGGCTCATTGCAGCCTCTGCCTTCCAGGCTCAAGCAATCCTTCCGCCCCAGCCTCCCAAGTACCTGGGATGCAGCTGCACACCACTGTGCCTGGCTAATTTATGTATTTTTTTGTAGAGACGAGGTTTGCCATGTTGCCCAGACTTGTCTCAAACTCCTGAGCTCAAGCGATCTTCCTGCCTTGGCCTCTCAAAGTGCTGGGATTACAGGCGTGAGCTACTGTATTCAGCCAATAAACAGCCATTTTAAAGAATAAGGTAGAGCCAAATGTTCAAAAAAAGATAACCAAGAAGGGTTAGCCATTTATGCAAAAAAGGACTAAAAAGATGCTTACATACATACACGTGACACATACACAGAAAAATTTTGGAAGGATACACAAAAAACTTCGTTATCTCTGAGTAGTGGACTAAGAAGTCAGAAATGGGACCTTTAGTCTGTTACTTAACTTTCCAGTTAGTACTTGAATTTTAAAATTATGACTGTATTACTGTTTTTATTTTATTGTTTTAAATAACAAACTAAACAAACAAGCTATTTTTGGATGGCAATGAGAAAAGTTAACTCTAAAAGATGCCCCTCCCAGGGGCAGGGGTGGGGCAAGGCAGAATGGGGTGGAGAGGGAGGACCCAGCTGAAGGCACACAGTGCCCTTCCCTTCACTCTGTGGCTCTTGGCTCCCTCTGCTTTTGGTCACTGGCCAAACCAAACAGGCTTCCAGCTTTGTCTCATGAGATGGAGACGAGATGGACCACGAGAATGTTCTGAATCACAGCCTCAGAGTGAGTTAGGACTTTCTAGACATTCACCGACCACTGCCAGCTGCCACCAACCCTGCTCTGGAAGCCGGCCATGTACCCCACAGCACCGGACGAGGATGGCATTGATGACATAGATATGGACTCCATCGTTTGGGGGTGAATCAAGTTACTGTCTCACTCAAAACCCACCAATGGCTCACCTCTGCTTGTTGTATGAAGTCCAGATATTTACCTTGTGTTAGTATTCAAGGCTGTCCATGTTCAGCCCCACTCTTATCTTTTCAACCTCATCTGCCACGACTTCTCAGTATGTGTCAACACCAGGACTGCCTGGGTTGGAATCCGGGCTGTGCTACTTACCACCCTGACCATAAATAAGTAACTTGCCCCTTCGGTGCCTGTTTCCTTATCTGCAAAGTAGGGAGGATAAGAACAGCACCTATATCCTAGGACTGACATGGAATTGTGCACATTAACAAATGTGTGTGCGGAATGGTGCCTGGCATGCAGTAGCTGCTGTCTCACCTGCCTCTATTAGGCCTTCCCACCCTCACTCCATGCTTCTGGCCGGAATGCCTTTCCTGGCCATAGTCCTGGTTATTTTTCAGAGGCTGTATCAGGCAGCGCTGCACCATGAAGCCTTCCCTAATCACCCCAGGTGTCCAGTGGTTCTTGGACATCCAGAATCACGTGGGGAACTTGGTGAAGTGCAGATTCCTGTACCTAACTTTTCGGGATCCCACTGAAGTCTGCGACACGTCCCAGGAAGCTGAAGCCAGTTGATACCCATAGGTGTGGTGTGGGGTGACACTCGGAGGAATAGGTCAGTACTTAGAAGGCCACCTTCTGCTGTTCTCTTCCAGGGAACAGGCTTGGTCCTATTCATTTCCCTATCTTCTGCAATGTCTTATGCATGTTAGGCTCCTGATAAATGCTTGTGGACAATTAATGACCTGCTAGGGAGACGTGCTCACCATCTATGCCATCCCGCCCTCTCTCTGATGCAGATGGTGCTAGTGTGAATGTGGGTGCCCTCATGAGAAGCCTATGGTGTAGCTGATGCCACTTAGACCACAGATTCCAAGCAGGCTCACTGGCTTTTCCCAGGTCTATCTATCTTCCAATAGGTCTGTAGGGAAAGTAGTCCACTTGGATTTTCTTTAACTTTCCATTAGGAAAGAAAGTGAGATGGCTTCTCAACCAGGGGTGCCATCAGTCACTTGGGGGAAATCCTTAAAAATCAAGCCTAATCCAACCACTTGACTGGTTTCGGAGTGCCGTGTAGGTTCAAGGCAGGGTCTGGGTAATGGACCAGGTTCTCCAGGTGATTCGGATGACACCCTTAATGATGAACCAGAGCACAATCCCAGGTCCTCAATGGGGGCCGTGCTTCAGCAAGGCATGCAGAGGGGCTGGAGCTTCTGAGGACGTAAGGCCTTTCCCCAACCTAACCAACCTCTTGGCCTTGGGGCCAGCCCTATTCATTTCAACCTTGTTATTGTGCAAAGCAAGTGAGCAGATGCTGGAGAAAGTCAAGCATCCTTGGGAAGGAAAAGACTCTGGAGAAAGAGAGCGGGGTCATCCTTAGTGTAAAGGCCAAAGGGCCCTAAGAGGACTCAAAATCCTCCATTTAAAATACAATCTCTTTCCTTAAAAACCGAAAGCTTCCTGTTACTTGCAGCTCCTGTATTTCTTAGCATACATCACTCTGCGAAATAAGGTCTTAGGCTGGAATCCACCCTACAGCCAGCTTTCAAAAGCCCTTTCTGGAACTCTGCAGGCAGCACACAAGTTGCCTCAAAGACAGGCTAGAAATGTTCTGTTTTGTTTTTTTTTTTAAAGTTTCCTGAAAGTCTAAGAATAAAAAGGGAGTGAAAGCTTCTGCTTTGTCCATAGGAAATCCACCCCCGTCCCCAGCTCTGCCCTGGGAGCCCTAAAGTTAAAAACAAACACTGTGACCATTTCAACTCCTTGCAAGATTTAATTCTTCCTTTAATATAAATAAGGCAGCATGAAATACCAAGAGTCCCACTGCTTTCTGCTTTAGAAGTAGCTTTGGTACAGAAAAGATTCCCGTTTCCCCACCGAGTTCTGTTGTCTCTGTATAAACAAGAAGCCAGAAGGTTATTCTTTCTGTGAACTTTCTCCTGGAAGCAAAGGAGAAGCTGTGGGAGATCCAGGCATGGTTTTGGCTTCTGGAGGCTGTTTCCTGGTTATTGGGGTCTCTTCAAAGCAAAACAGGATCAGGATGAAGAGGGGGAAAGGCATGGGCCATAAATAAATAAGGATATTTGCCCTGATTCTGTAGATACATCTGATGGAATGAGGAAGGTCGGGCTGTGAGGGGTTGGGGGTAGCTCTGGGCTGCTATTAGGGACATACTTAAGCTGGTTCCTTTCCTGGTGTGCCCCGCAGCTGGGTCTAGGGAGAGGCAGGCCCAAGTGCATGTTCAGTCTAACCCCAGCTCACACTGGAAGGCTTCCTACAGGTTTGGTTTTCCCTGATCACAGCTGAGCTGCTCCACCGGGAATTCACCCTGGTGGGTAAAGGGTCCCTCTTCTAGAGCTTTCTGAGGTTGGTTGAGAGCACTCCTGGGGACTGGGGAAGGATCGTCTTCCTTCAGTTTATAGGGAAACTGGGCACGCCTGTCAAGTTGGTTATGCTCTCTGGAAGGCATGGCCGGCTTAAACCCTGGAGGGAGAGCACAGGTACATTCTCGACTCCCAGGCCCTCTGCAAGGGTAACTGAAGTGATGGTGAAATAGGAAATCTCAAAGGGCCAGTGAAGCCACAGGTGGAGAAGAGGCTTCCTGATCCATCTGAACCAGACCTGGAGATGGAGCCCAGCTCCAACCACAGCCTCTGCCAGGCTCTTTGGGACTGGGTCGTCTGTGGGGTCAGGAATGCACACGCAGAAGGGGTGGGTTCTTTGCAGTATGGGAGCCCCGCTGGAAAGAGGAACTAGGGGCTCAGAGGCTGCAGATTGGAGCTGGGTTTCCACAGTAGCTCTTGCTTCCATCACACCCTGCCTTAGGATTGGGACCCTGAGGACAACCCAAGGTTATGACATCCTGGCTCCTGATCTCTGCAACTTTCTCTGAACTGGGCCAGGCTGCAAGCCAGACTGCACCACATGAGTAGCATTCGTGAGTACCTCACAGAAGGAGTCCACTGTCTTACAGTGGAGACTTCACTGCAGGACGCAGGGCCAGAAGACAGAGAGGTTTGACCCTGCACACACCCTCTGGGAGTGCCATGGCCTCGGGCGCCTTGTGGATACCAGTGAAGAAGTGACAGAGCTTCTTTTCCAGCTGTCCTTTGCCCCAGTCACCCTGTGTGTCTCCTTCTCCAGGTGAGCTTCCACCTTCAGCATCTGTCCTCCTCCTACCACATGGATAGTCAGAGAGACCAGCTTTGGAGAGAATCAAGAGAGGTGTGGGGCTGCTGAGCTGGCACCCAGCATGGCAAATGACACCCACCACGCTCAGGACCCAGTATGTTGGGGAAGGGACAGCAGAAGGGGGTGCACCTGAGAGAGCACTGTAGCTGAAAAAGTGGCTGTGTTTCTCTATGCCACCAAGTATCCATTTCCGTGTGACAGAGATGTTAGTCACTTGGGACCCGAATCTACACAAGGTCTTTTCTCCAAATAGTATAAAAATGTGGCAGCCATGGTGGGTCCGCTGTTGTGCAGGTTGTGGAGCAAAGATGGACATTCCCACATCTGTCCCTGTTAGTGCTTTGGCTGCAGATGGTCAGGCCAAGGGCTCCTGGGAATAGCGGTGCTGGGTCTTAACACGGTTCCCGTCAGCCTTCTCATGGATCCTCTGCTGATATTCAAGTACAGACTGGATCTGGGATGCAAAAAGAATTACACCCAATCCAACATCTGCATTGTTTCCAACTCAGGGTCCACTGCATGTTCTGCCACCATCTTGGCCATTCATGATGATCCAGAAGTAAACTGCAGGGATCAGTCCCTAAACCCAAATGACAGCTTTACCAACAGATCCCAATGGTACCAGCTTCCTGTTGAAATTCTGTTTCCTCTGCACTGTAGGGCCTGGCTTCCTGGCAGGCTGAGCACGGCTCCCATGAAAGCCCACCTTGTCCCCAGGACAGGGCTGGCAGATGCCACCAGGAGTGTGACTGTGAGGAATGCCCTCGTCCTAGCTTCCAGGGTCCCACATGCTCTACAGGACATTGGCTTTTTGGGGCAGGCTGGCATGGTCCGAGGGGACATGGAGTGAATACTCACTAACGAGTGCCGGGGCATTTTTGAGCATCTCATAGAAGGAGTCCAGTGTCTTATGGTAGAGACTTCGCTGCAGGACGAAGGGCCGGAAGAGGTTGAGGGGCTCTGCCCTGAGCACGGCCTCCGGGAGGCCCATGGCCTCGGGCACCTTGCGGTTGCCAATAAAAAAATGGTGGAGCTTCTTCTCCAGCAAGCTTTTCTCCAGGAAGCAGAGCAACTCATGCAGACGGGTGTCCAGCTGCCCCGCCTTCCAGTCAGTGGCCCGCCGGCGGAGCAGGAGGTGCAGCAGGGCGGTCTTCAGGTGGTAGCTGCTGAGCCCACTGGGGCCGGTCAGGCGGCTCTGCTTGGAGAGCAGGAAGGAGGCGATCTGCAGGCAGCTGAGGTGGCAGGCGCCCTCGGGCAGCGCCTTCAGCGTCATCCTGAGGAAGCGGCGCTCATAGACAGCAAAGGACAGGAGCCAGTCTGTGCTGGAGGCTGGGGTGCCCTCGGACGGCTCCCTGGGAAGGTGGGAGACAAAGTACAGGTCTGAGTCATCACACTGGATCACAGGAATTAGGTTGAAGGGCATGAACTTCCCTGAGCGGAACCTGATCTTCAGGGAGCCCGGGCTGTCCAGCTGGCCAAAGGCTAGGTCAAACTCGTACTTGTGGGCGATGCCGTGCCAGGCTCTGGTGAGGGCCGTTTGGAACCACTTCATGACCTGCATTGTGTCCAGGTACATGGAATCCGCGGCACACAGCAGGTTCTCCATGTCGCCGCAGGGGGGCACCGCACTGTTCCTGCCGTGCAGGAGACACAGCATATCTTCCCCGAGCTTGGTCTTGCCGCAGATGCAGCTCAGTGTGTCTCCGTCGGCACGGACCACTGTGATCTGGCCGTAGCCCTGGCGATCCAGGGGCACTGAGCGGCTGGAGCACCAGAGCTCTGGGTGGAAGCGGTAGGGCTCGGGGGGTGTGAAGGGCACAAAAAGGTGGCACAGAAGCGGCCTGTCCACCTGCCAGTTCTCGTACATGCTGTCCACGCCAATGAAGTCCTCCACCTCCATGTCGGTGTCGCGATTGCAGAGGCTCCTCAGGGCTTCCAGCAAGTCATCCACAAAGCCTTCCAGGAACTCCCGGGTACGGGCAGCATCGGCTGTGGTCCCCCGGATGCAGTGCTCATAAAAGTGGCCAAGCATGGCTTTGTTGGGCAGGGTGAGGCCCTGTAAGGGGGCGCCCCCCAGCCCAGGCAGCTCATCCTCCTCACTGCCCAGGCACTCAGGGGAGGGCCCCTCCTGGTGGTCCTGCCGCCACACCTCGATCATCAGGAAGAGGATCATGCAGAGGGTACTCCAGAGGTCCCAGGCCGCGCGTGTCTCATTCTGCTGCCTGCCCTCCTCTGCCACCTGCTTCAGCGCCTCCTTCTCAGCTGCCAGCCGTGCCACCTCCTCCTCCAGGCGCAGCTGCTCCAGCTGCAGTTTCTCCTGGTGTGCCTGCATCTTGCGGATGATCTCCTCCTCATTCTCAGGGACTGTGGCATTCTCCCGAGGGAACAGCAGCGGGTGGTTGATGATGGCCGTCACCACCACCAGACACACGCGGAAGAGCCCCATGGCCATGGTCGGAGCTTTCCTGGGAACAGAGAGACTGATGGTCACACCAAGCTTCCCTCAATGCCACCTCATCCCTGGACCCCGTACCAAGCTCAGCCCCTCGGGGCTGGTGAAGGTCTTAGTTCTCCCACCCAACCCATCGAGGATCACTGCAGCTGCCTCAGGAGCTTCAGTGTAGCCACAGAAGAACCCCAAAGGCCTACCCTGAGGTGGGCATCTGTTTCTGTCCTACCCAGACATTTCTGGATGGCAGGAGCACCCCACTGTCCCTGGGAACTAACCCTTTTCTCCTACCAGTCCTTATGGCCAGGGCGAGGATACACCCACCTCTAAGCTCCTGGGTGGGCTCAAAACCCAGGCCCAAGACAATCAGACATTCTGCCCCCCAGCTACAGCTACAGCAATTGGTTCTGGGAGGAGCATTTGATCCAATTTGGGCCAATGAGAGACAGATGTAGGGTGTATTGGGCCCAATGGGGAGAAAAACTCATCTTGTTGCTAGTTTGGTTGCTAGGTTGCCGAGGGAACAGGATTACACCTGCAGTGGGCTCTCAGGAAGGGGGCCTGAGAAAGACACCAATACAGAGGAAAGCAGAAACCCTCTCCCCGTACTCAGATCTGCTTGAAGGGATTGCTGTCTTCAAGCAGACAGGTGGGTGAGCTCTTTTGTCATACAAGTCAATTAAAAAAACCCCTTTTAAGTCAGTCTGAGTGGCCTTTCCACAAGTTGAAATCAAAATAGTCCTGAATAAAACATCCCCTTCTCTCCCAAGTGAATGCCATTTTCCTGCAATACAGTAAAGCCTAGTGGTTAAGGGAGAAAGGGCTACGTTCCAAGCCAGCACTGTCAACTTAATAGATGTGTGACCCTGGGCAAGTTAACACACCTCTCTGAGCCCTGGTTTCCTTGCTGCACAAGAGGAAAGCCATAGGACCCCATAGGGTCATGGTATTGATAGATGCAATGATCCCTGCAAACTGCATGGCCCAGTGACCAGGGCACAGCACATTCACCAAACAGTAACTGTTTCTGAAGTAGATTTGAGCCCTTATCCTCCTCTTCTGTAAACGTCTCCTTCCGATCTGGCAGACCTTATACCTCAAATTCAGACACACTCTCCTGGCTTTTGTCTTTCCCCAGGACAATCTTGGAGATGACCAGAGAGCAAAGAGTCACTGCCTTCTTGCCACGAGGCATCTGAACTTTAAATCTGACTTCTTAATTGTGAAAGGAGGCACTCTGTTCCCCTATGATAAGTGGATTTTTAAGCCTCAGGTGAGTTTTGGGGAAAGGCTAATCCCTACAATCTTTGCAATTCAAAGCATGATCCAAGGACCAGGTATCTCCCGGGAGCTTGTTAGAAATGCAGATTCTCGGCCCCACCCACATTTTCTGAATCAGAATCCACATTTTAATACCATCCACATAAAAATCTGAGAAGCACTGTCTGACGCCACTGCCAGCCTTACTTACATACTCTCTTCTCCTCAGCAGGAACCCTGGGACTTAACAATCTGCTATTTGCACAATGCAACTACCCCCTCTCTGCTTGGGACCTTGGCGATGGGAGAAAATGGGCAAATGCAAATCAGCTGAGGTCCTGAGATAGTTGAGAGCACGGGGCTCCTCCTTCCACCCCCTGGTGCCCGCTGATACTGGCTGATAGGAGCTGCTGGGCCAGCCTGAGCCCCATTCCCTTTGGCTTGAGCCCCTGACCTGGAATTTGCACAATGAAATTCTTGTCCTAATGGTGCCTAGGAATAGGGGTTTGTCCCCAGGTAAAGATACCTCTGCAGGTAGTCCCTGGCAAGACGCAGGATGGAGATGGCCTGAGTTGGCTGCTGGACTCGCCTAGACAAAGCTTGCTGCTCAGATGTGACTCAGACAGTTCCATCCCATACACAGCTGGACAGGTCTGCAAGACCCAAAAGGGTTGGGGAGTGGAGAAGGTCTCTCCTCCACCCTGAGGATTCTCAGCGTGGGCCTCGGAGGTGAGCTCTGAAGTGTTTCCACGGGAGGAGGAAAGCGACGACAGGAGAAAGTGGAGGAAGTCACACTGCAAGGTGGGTGGGGTAAGGGAAAAGTGCAGGGGGCAGCAAGCCAGCTTTCCTTCCTCAAGCCAGGGAGCAGCTTGCTGGATAATGGCAGAAACAGGTCAGCCTGCTTTCTACATTAGAGAAACATCAATGGAAAGTTTTGCCAGGGAGGGTCCAACGCATAACTAACTATGAGGCTGGGTGCTTAACATGGGTGAGAGTGTTAACATAAAGGTGTAGAATACTCAGCAGAATATCAGGCAGCAGCCAGTTAGGAGATATTTTGGGGGTTTTGAGGTCATTCAAGGTGCCTCGATCACAGGCAGCCGCCTTTGGACACAATGGGCCTTGACCAGTCACAGTAATAGCCTGGGCAACCACCTACCTAGGTTCCGTGTCAACTCAGTGTAGGATGCCACAAAGAGGGGAGTGGGGCCATGGCCAAGCCCTGTGGCTGGGAACCCTCCCTGTGTCTACGCCAAACTTCATGATGCTACTTGCTACATCTTCATTCCTGCCAGAGGAAGAGCTGTAAGAGCTACTGATGCAGGCAAGGTTCAGAACTCCAAACCTACTGAAGGGACCAACTCTGTGTGCAAGGGGAGAAGAGGGTAGACTCAAGAGGAGACCCTGGGTCAGAACCCAGCATGTGCACCTACTGGAGGTGACTCCGGACAAGTCACTCTGCTTCTCAGAACCTTGGTTTCTTAGTCTGTAAGACGAGAATAATCATATCTGCTGTTGTAAAGCTTGAAGAAGATAATGCATGTAAAGCACTCAGCAACATGCTTGCCCCTAAGCAAGTTTTCTTAGAAAAGAAACTGTGATGGGATGGAAATCCACAGATGATCCTGCCTGCAGGAGTTCAGGATGGAGTGTGCGCAGACGCCCCTACAAGGGACTCTGGCAGGATGCAGGCAGCGCACAGTAGCACTGACAATTGTAGGGTTACAGACAAGACTCAGCAAAAGCACCAGGAAAACAGGGCATCTGCGTGGGAAGGACTGCAAGGAAAGGGAGCCTGGGCTGTAGACCCAGCAGACCTGGGCTCTAACCTTGAGTGACTGTATGGGTGGATGGCGCAGCTTCTGCGCTCCCACACTTTCCCTGTGAGAAGGAGTTAATAACACTCCCTCCTTCACAGGGATGTTGGGAAGGGCAGGTGAGATCATACACCTTGGGTGCTCAGCACTGGGCAGGCTCCTCCTCCTCAGCATCCTCGGGCTTCTGCTTTGTCGCCTGTCCAGCACAGCAGCCCTGCCCAAGCCCCAGGCGCGAGGAGTAAACACACACTGGAAAGTGCTCTGAAAGCACAAGACATTCTGCTGCTATTGCTTTTCCTTGGCACATCCCAGAGTCCGCCCTGGCCCCCAGCAAAGGGGAGAAGCCTTTGGAGCGTGGGATCCTCCTGCAGGTCAACGGTTCCCTCTCACTCACTTTCTCATGTAAACCATCTTCCCACTTCTCAGCTTACTGCTTCCGTGGATCGGATCCCAGCTGTCATTTGGCTCCTTGTTAAACCCTGCACAGGCTGGCTAAGTCTGCAGCATCCTACGGGATAGGACAGGGATGGACAGGCCCAGGCAGAGAACAGGGCTGCGGCTGCTCAGCGCCCACTAGATGGGGCTCAGTTTGAAGCTTTTGCTACTTCTCCTTCCCAAACCAAGTCACAGGGGACACTGCCCTGGGGACCCCAGGGGTCAGAAGAATCTCTTGCAGGCCAAGGGGATTCCAAAATAAACCTTACAAACTAGTTCAAGTCAAGAAGGGAAGGAGGGGGTCACCAAACCCCATTATATCCTCCTTCCTTTGGAATTCAGGCACAACTGACCAACATTAACATGAAAACAGAGATCTTAAGAATGATAAAACAGACTCTCTAGCAATAAGATCCCGAATTCCAATCCACTATAGCATCACACGACAGATAGCAGGCCCTGAAAGAAATCAAAGTATTTTACCCTAAAATATATCTCTTGGACATATTTTGAAACGGGCCTGAAAAGCCGTTTCCTACATAATGTAGGAAAATCTACATTATGTACAGAATTTCCTTCCCTTTCCAGGTCTCTTCCTGATCCAGGAAAGATTAAGAGTCTGGCACCTTTATAGATCTAACAGACATTTATTTACCATCTTCTCTCTCTCAAGCCCACTTCCAGGAACTTCATCTACATAGTAAGAACCGTGGTCTACATAACCCCTTATCCCAGACACTCCTTTCTACTGATTCTAGGTCTTCAGATAACGTAACTCTTTCAACCAACTGCCAGTCAGAAAATCCTTGAATCCACCTATGACCAGGAAGCCACTCTTTGCTCTCACTTCAAGTTGTCCCACCTTTACAGACCGAACTAACAGATAACTTACATATGCATTGATGGACGTCTGCCTGTAACTTCTGCTTTTTTTTTTTTTTTTTGAAAGACTAAGTCTCACTCTGTTGCCCTGGCTGGAGTGCAGTGGCCTGATCTCGATCTCAGCTTACTGCAACCTCTGCCTCCCAGGTTCAAGCAATTCTCCCGCCTCAGCCTCCTGATTAGCTGCGACTACAGGCCTGCCCCACCATGCCCTGCTAATTGTTGTATTACCAGTAGAGACGGGTTTTCCCCAAGTTGGCCAGGCTGGTCTTGAACTCCTGACCTCAAGTGATCTGCCTGCCTCGGCCTCCCAAAGAACTGGGATTACAGGCGTGAGCGCCTGGCCGGCCTATAACTTCTGTCCCCCAAAACGTATAACATCAAGCTGTAACCCAACTGCCAGCATCTCTTGAGACTGTGCCTCAGGCCTTGGTCACTCAGATGGGTTCTGAATAAATCCCTTCAAATATTTTATAGATTTGACTTGTCCACAAAAGGGAGGGAAGCAGGGCGTTCTGACATTCTGAGACAGGATGGGTAGTGAGGATCCTTTCCTGAACCATGGATATGTACACACATGCACACACTTGTACACACATGCACACACGTCCTCAAAGAGTCCCCTACTCCCAATTCAAGGATGTCCACCTCTGCCTTGGCCCAAAGTTCTCACCTCTACCAGGCTCTCCCACACCTGTGGTCTGAGACATCAGCCGATAGGTTTGGCTTTGAGAATAAACCTGGGTCACTTGGCAGGCTTTTTTCTGTCTACTTGCCAGGAAGCCTGCTGAATTCCTCTCCACCTCTGCCTTTGTCCAGAGAGGGGCGGCCCATGCTGTTCACAGCTAAACTTAGCCTGACAACACTGGGGTCACGGGGCAACAGGGACTGAGGGAAGGCGGAACCTTGTGGGTGGTCTGGACAGAGGGCTTCAGGTGGCTGGCCAGGACCAGTGGTTTACTCAGACTCTTACTCTGAGGCTGGCCAGAAGCCAAGACTGGGGGAAATCCAAGATGGCTTCCTTCCTTCACTGGGGTCCTCACTCCTGGGTCCCCCAGAGCCTGCAGCACTCCCCACCATAGCTTCATCCAATAAACATCACAAGGCATTGTCCAACAGCCATAGCTCCCATTTCTCAAGCTCTCACCAGGATGTGGTGGGCACTGCACACACTGACCACTGTTACCTTCTAAGAGGTGGGTGCCATCCCTGTTGCAGATGGGTTAACCAAAAGCCCAAGAGACTAAGTCATTTTCTAGCCACAGGACTAGAAAAGTCATAGCTGGGCTAAGATTCAAGCTCACTCTGTCTTTGCCAGCAAGGCTCACGTTTTTCCACTGTGCTACACGTATGGAGCACGTACTGAGCTCGAGGAACATGCTACATGCTTCAGGGCCTGTGATGATGAGTATGGCCTGACCCCTGGTAGCAAAAGCATTACAATCCACGTGGGAAGGTAGACAGCCATTACGTACAGGGTCCCCAGCCACCATGAGGTGTGGGGCATGAAACACACACGAGCTATAGGCTGCAAAAACGCAGAGGAGGGTGGGAGTTTCCTTCCCGTTCTCTGAGGGCCTCTCCTTGTCTGGAGCTTCCCTGCCCTCATCTGTTGGGGAGATGTCGGTGTGTAACCCCTTGATTCCACCCTCACGTCCTTCTCTCCTTCCAGACAGAATTCCTTCCACCAACCAGGAACAGTAGGAGCCTGTGTCCGGCCCCACAACCTGTTCACACCGCTTTTGCCCACTGCCCAGCTACTCCCACTGAGGGTTGGCTGACCATTGCCTTAAGCAGCAGGGGTGCCCAGGACGCATTTCTTGGTTGCCCGGTATTCCCTCTGGGACAGTGGTTCTCAATGTGCTTAGCAGCAACAGTGCCACCTAGGAACTTGTTAGACATGCAAATTTTCACAGGCAACCTCACAGACCTGCTGGTCAGAAATTCCAGGGCTGGGGCCCAGGATCTGTGTCTTAACAAGCCCTCTAGGTCATTCTAATGCCCACTCATGTCTGAGAACCACTCCTTCCCAAACCAGGTGTCTCTGGGTAAGTAGCTGGGGCTCCTGCAGGGTCACAGCAGCCCACATCCTGGAAATTGCCAAGGGCCTGCCCAGCACCCAGCCCAACAGATGCAATTAGCTCTGCTAATTACAACAGCAAAAGAAGCCCTGGACCCGGCATCACGTTCAGAGCCAAAATGAGCAGCTGATAGGTTTCCTTTATGAAGTGGAATAAAAAACTGGCTGATGGCAGGGGAGGGCACTGCTAGCCCAGGCCCTCAGGGTGAGTTGGGTCCCTTTCACTGTCTGGGTTCTGGGTCCTCCAGAAAGAAGGAGCCAAGGGAGATCCAAACCGCCAATGAGTCTGGGCTAAACCCCTACTGCATCCTGGCCACGTGCTGGAGTTTCTCAGTCCCAGCTTCTGAGGTACGCAGTTGCTGGGGGAAAATCAAGCGAAAAGTGTAAGAAAGCCAGAATGTAGAGTTGAATTTAGGTTTCTTCATTTTACAGACGTAGAAACCAAGGCCCAAAGAGGAGACATGCTAGACCTGGAGGGTGGGTGGGGCGGAAGAGGCAGGCTGGCGTCATCCCATGGACCCTCCCAGGGAGCACCCGGCAGCAATTCCAGCACAGAACAGGGGAGGGGTGGGGAAAGGTGAAGATGTTTTCATGACCAGTCATTTAGGAAGCAGGTGCCCGATTCCAGGCAGGATGCTAAGTACTCTGCATGGTTTTGTCCTTCAATTGTCACCACCTCATTTAGGCAGTCGCATTAAACCTCTCTTACAGATGAAGAGACTGATGTTCTGGAGAGGCCACTGGGAGGAGTCCTGAGTCTGCAGTGCATGACTGAATGTGAGCAGCACCTAGGCTGAGTATGCCCCTCCCTCTGCTCACCTTCTATCCCTCAAGGGACCGAAGGAAGACTGAGTGAGTCCTGCCTCTTCCCCTGCCTGGGGGCACCTCTGCAGCCTCACTGTCAGCGGTAACCACCAAAATTAGCCAGGTTGGCTGTCCCCCAGCTTCCCAGGCCTTGCAGAAAACAGGATTATGAGAAAGGCAAGCAGAGATTGAGTTTGAGTCTTCGTTTTAGAGTTTGGAACCCACGGGCACACAGTCTGAGCCGTTGTGAAACTCTCCTTCCCTGGCTCAGTCTACTCATCTCCCCCTCGATTCCATGCTTCTCTCTCGCAGGGCTCATGCCCCACACTGGAGTGACACCAGCTTCCCACAGCACAAGACCAGCTCAGGGCCCCTTCTCCAGGAGCCTGTCCCTGGACCTGGCCTATCTCACTCTTCCCGGAACTCCTGCAGGTCAGGTCATCTTCCTGCTTGTTACTGTGTCATTCCTTAGTCCCTGCCTTCCTACCTACAGTTCCAGCATGGTCAAGAAGCTGAATGTTCTCCTGTAGCCCCAGGGGTACCATGCACAGGGATGGGCACACTGCAGGCTCCCAACATGTAACTGGGAGTGGACTTATTGCACATTGGGAGGAGGTGGCTGGAGGCAGATAGAGCTGTGGGGGTGACGTGTCTCCACCAACTCCTTCCTTGTTACCTAACTCAGGACAGAGGACACAGCACAAATGGTTCAGTAATGCTGGCTCTGAATGAATCACTGCTCAGCCTGATTGGCTCCCATCCTCTCAGGACAGTGGGAGAGAAGGGCCCTGCCCAGGCAAGTGCAAGGCCTCATTGCTGCTCCCACCAGGGCATGTCTGGCTGGGTCCCTCTTCACTTGCACCCCAAATGGGGACAGGAGATGGAATATGGGGACAGAGCAGTTGAGTAGACTGAGGCTGGAGGCTGGGCTCAGGAAGGGGAGGGAGGGACAGGCAAAGAAAGGAAGTGAGGAAAGAGGAAGGAAGAGGACCAACAAAAAATCATTGAGAAAGTAGGTAGAAAGGGTGTGGCTCTGGGTGCCCAGCACTTCCTCTTCTCCGCCTCCCTGCAGCCTGACCCTGTCCAGTCACCTGGGCCTCTCCCACTGGGCAGGACCATCATGTTGGCCTGCACTAGCCCACCTTCCCTGGACCTGCCACCCTGTAGCCACGGGCTCCTTCCTTTCCTCTCTTCTAGTCACCTGTCTCAAGGCCACGGGTTGTAAAATCAAGTGTCTATGAGGGCCAGCCTACAGGAAAAGTGGAGAGCTGAAGGGAGGGGACACTGGTCAACTGGATGGCACATGTTTCATCTGAAGGGGCAAATCCCCACACCACACATTCTGTGCACCTGGAATGGCAAGATCTTTTTTTTCCCCAAGAAAAGTCGCTAATCTGGATTTTATCAAAATCCCCCATTTTTAAATGTTGGCTGCTATTTCAACAAAATTCTTTAAAAACCATGTGAGCAACGCTGGGTGCCATGGCTCACACCTGCAATCCCAGCACTTTCAGGGCTGAGGCAGATGGATCACCTAAGTTCAGAAGTTTGAGGCCAGCCTGGGCAACATGGTGAAACCCCGTCTCTATAAAAAATATAAACAAGTAGCTGGGCATGACGGTACATGCCTGTGGTCCCAGCTACTCAGGAGGCTTAGGTGGGAGGATCGCTTGAGTCTGGGAGGCTGAGGTCACAGTGAGCTGAAATGGTACCACCGCACTCCAACTTGGGTGACACAGTGAGATCCCATCTCAAAAATGAAATAAAACAGATTAGTGGCCACCCAGAGCCTCTGGGCTCTGGTCTGCAACCCCCATGAAGCGTTCCTCAAAGTTACCCCTAACCCGGGACTCTCCTTCCTCCTACCCCATCAGCAACTAACTACTCAGCAAACCCACTATTTCCTCTGAGTCTGTGACTCCCTGAAATACCAGCTCTACCTTTCTCCCCAAACCTAGGCCTGACTCTGCCCCAGTGCTTCCCGGTCAGCCCCAGCAGCCACACTTGGAATAATCCTAACCAGCACTTACAAGGGCTGACTCCGTGCCAGGCCTTGTAGGGGCTTAGTGTAAATACCAGGGCAGATTTTCTTTCTTCCCCAAGGCCTCTGCAAGGACTAGAAGAGAAAGAGGCCTTGTGGGGTTGGCATCTGGTGACTTTTTTGAGTCCCTCACTCTTCTAAGAGTGGGCCTTGAGGATGCTTAATGCTTTGGGTGGGTGGGAATGGGCACCCGAGTCCAGCCAGCATGTTCACATGCGGACGGCAGAGGCTCACCTGAGCAAAAAGGCCTGATGCTGCGGCACTTAGGAGCGCTTGGTATTATAGTAAGGCCTGTGGGCCCAGGAGCCCCAACTCTGCCTCCCTAACCCACAGGAGGGTCCAGATTGACTGAGTGGGATGCTGGGCTCAGAAGCACGCACGGGTCAGTCTGGACCCTGGAGAGGTGGAGCAGCAGGTCAGAGAGTAGAGAGGGAGAGCTCCACCCCAGTGCCTGCTTGAGGCAGCCATACCACTGAGCAGGTGGGGAAGTACACATGGGACAGGAGCTGCCTTTTGGCTCCAGCGAGCCTCCGTTGTGTGCACGTGGACACGCTGGCTGGACTCACAGGAGGTGCTGCTCACACCCGTCCAAAGCATTAAGTGCTCTCAGGGCCCACTCTCGGAAGAGGGAGCAGTTTCAAAAAGTCACCAGGATGCCAACCCTGTCCTCAGGACTGGGTCATGTGGTGCCCTGCCAGCCAGCAGAGGCACAGGAAGGACAGAGGGCTGGACTCTGCCTACTCTGGGTGGGTGAGCCACATCCTTCCTGTTCCTGCTCCTCCGCCGGCTGGTGCACGGCCCTTGGGGAACAGATGGAGAAGGCAGGGAAGCCGTCCTCTCCCAGGAAGGACAGAGTGTCCCTCCGGCCAGCCGCTCTGCCTGCCCGCCCCTGTCCAGGACATCACAGAAATCACAGCATCCTGGGACAGACAGGCCTGATGTCTATGGCTGTGGAGAGGACAGTGTGGAGACATCAAGGAGTAAAACAGTGGCAGAGGCAAGGATGCAAAACAGTGACAGAGGCAAGGATGAGGCTCCCTGCAACCCTGAGCTCTGGCCACACCTCCTTTTCCTCCACCCATTCCCTCTAGGGCATTTCAGATCCATTCAGCTGTGTGGGTTGAATGGCAGCCCTCAAAATATCCCTCCTCCTGCTAATCCCCAATCACTATGATTGTGACCTAATTTGGGAAAAGGGTCTTTGCAGATGAGATTACTTTAAGGATCTTGAGATGAGATCATCCTAGATTACCTGAGAGGGCCTGAAATCCAACGACAAGTATCCTTACGAAGTGACAGAAATAAGAGACAGAAGAGAGGTGAGGGGAGACAGAGGCCGGGGTGGGAGTGACGCTGCCACAGCTGAGGGTCATCTAAGCCAATAGGAGCTGAAAGAGGCAAAGAGGGACTCTCTTCTAGAGTATCCGGAGGGAGCATGGCCCTGACACCTTGATCCTGACCTCTAAAACTGTGAGAAGAAATCCCGGTGTGTGGCAACTCGCTCTGGCCACCCCAAGAGACTACTACACTCTTCAAGCGTGATGCACCCTCCTCTCTCCCAGCCAGCTCCCCTCGCTGACCTTCCTCTTTGTTGGGGTATGTCTAGTCTCCCCAGCCACTTCTGACCCGGCCTTTGCTCTGCACCAAAGCCTAGGGATTCCATGTGAAATGGAATGTCTCTTACATGCTGGCCAGCGTAGGCCTTTGGGGTCAGCTCGTCTGAGCTCTCTCTAACACTTGACAACCCCTAGTTAGCTCCCCAACACTGCACGTCTCCCCTCCCCATTTCAATAGGGTCTGGTTTCCATGGGACATACGTCAGCGCTGTAAGAATGATGTTCAAGCCTGGCCCAATCAGCCTCAGAGGACCCCTTGGTTCCCTCTCTGCCTGGCCCAGCCACTTCATCTATCATCTCCTGTCCCCCAAATACCTCCTGCACCCCCACCCCAACACCA
>CAUYOR010151942.1:0-86224 GCA_963573925.1 Callimico goeldii
ATACAAAAAATTAGCTGGGCATGGTGGCGCGTGCCTGTAATCCCAGCTACTCAGGAGGCTGAGACAGGAGAATTGCCTGAACCCAGGAGGCGGAGGTTGCGGTGAGCCGAGATTGCGCCATTGCACTCCAGCCTGGGTAACGAGAGCGAAACTCCGTCTCAAAAAAAAAAAAAAAAAAAAATGAAGTGTATTATTACCTCTTCAAGATTTGTGAATAAATTGAAAGTGAGACAGTTAATCAGAATTTCACATGCAGGATAAAAAGCACATGCTTTATGTTCGGATTTGTGATGCAGTAGTTGAAGACTTATTTCAAAGTTGGATCCTGAAATATCCATTCCCAAATCTGACACAAAAAGTTTTCCTTAAAAAATAATCCCATAGAATATAAGTCCCATCTCAGAAGCCGATCGTAGTCTTGATAGAGGCTTGAGAAATTTCGCACCACTTTTTAAGGAATTCATCTCAAATGAGTATTATCTTTTTGCCCTTACCTTCATCCACTTTTAAATTTAAGATAATTTTGATGAATAAATTGAGTTCTGCTTTCAGTGAAAGTAAAGACCAGTATTTGTTTTCTACTTATTTGTAAGGTTATTTTAGCCTTAATTTCTTCTAGATTTGAGCATAATCACTTGTTTTATTTTTAAATAGTTCAACAATTTTAACATTTACCATTTGCTGGTATATATTAAAATTGAATGGGACATTGTCCGTACTCACAAGTTGTTCCTTTGAGTGACCTGGGTGCTTGGGAAGGAGTGACTACACAGGTACTTCTCTCCTGCTCTGCACCCTACGCTCCTCTCTTCCCACATGTCAGTTAATCTCAAGAAAAAAACTGATATCATACCTTTCAACTATTTTTGGAACCTTACAAAATTATGTTTTCTTACAAGCTGTGAAGCGTTGTCACAAGAGATTTAAGACAATGTTGGGCTTGATGATTGTAGGTTTATTAATCTTTTTAACTTTATTTTTGAGTCAGAATCACAAATTAAAGTCAGACTTATATTGCTGTATGCATTCTGGAGGAACAGTGGTTTCAGAAAAATAAGTGAGGAATAAAAAGTCTACAGTCTTCACTTCAACATGGGATCTTTATTTTCATGCTAAGAGTATTTAATTCGAATTTAAAATTGTGGCTTTTAACAAATAGTTCAGAGTTATTTGTAGCTTGTAATTTCACTGCATGCTTAAGAAAATTTCAATTTTTTTTCTGTTCTAGTCACATGTTCTTTTCAATCACATTGAGGACAGTTCTACTGGAACTGGTATCATCCACTTTGTGGAAAATCTGTTGAGTTGGTACATTATTAAAGGTTCACTGCCTGAGTTGAAATATGAACTTTGCCACTGTCTGAAGTTATCATTTTCATTGAACTTTGTGTCAGGTTTCACTTTAATGAAACACAAGACTTCTCCTGTATCTTTTTACATTTTTCATGCCGCACAGTCCTAGAATCTCCTGATACCTTAATAATCACTAGAAAGTCTGAATTATGCACTGGTGGCGTAAGGAGAAGATCTTTGGTTCCTTTGTTTCAGCAGTTGGAGCAAGGTTTGAACTTTTGCTATGCGTTGGCTTCGCCTTGGCTCTCAGTGTGATCCCTGGCGAGGTTCACAGGCGTGTGCATCTCTTCCCTGTACTCCCTCTGTGCAAGCTCATCGGCAGCTGCCATCTGCCCCCGGCCCCAGTCTCTCCCCGGTTTTGACCACTCACATTAGAATCGTACCCACAGGCTAGTGTGTGGTAAAGGTGTGTGGAGAGAATTTTAGGAGGACAGCTACTGCTAGGCCAGCTGCTGTCCCAGTCACTGGAACGCTTAGCACGTGCAGACATCCTCCACAAGGCCACACTCCTCGGGCTCCCACCAGCACGCTTTGCGGTTGCTGGAGCAGGTGGGAGGGTCTGACCTAGCTATCTGTGGAGCCCCGGCGGCTGCTTCAGCGCTCGAGCCTCCCAGCCTGCTAATGGTTCTACTGCTTTTGAAGGTTCCAGGTCTGTGCAGCACAGTGTGGGAGTCCAGGAGTGTGGATCAGTGGAGGCATTGTATTTGGAGAACCCCAGTTACAAGTAAGTAACCTAGTTTTCCTGCTGGCCCCGACTCCTAGGAGAACTCTGGACTGATGTGACCCAG
Source organism: Callimico goeldii (assembly GCA_963573925.1). Taxonomy (NCBI): domain Eukaryota; kingdom Metazoa; phylum Chordata; class Mammalia; order Primates; family Cebidae; genus Callimico; species Callimico goeldii. Next base: position 2,142 of record CAUYOR010151942.1, read on the forward strand.
GTCACAGCAAAGTACTGACAGGCTTGCTTGCTTTGTTTTGGCACCTGACTAGGAAATAGCTTTTGAATGTATCCTTTGGTCGTGATCTTGGTATCCTTAGCACCTGGCACGGTGGCTGGCACAGGTGGATGAGGAATACGTGTTTGAGATGAATGGATGGCTCAATTGTGAGATAAAGTGAGCGTGCGTGTGTGACTGTGTGTTTATACTTTGAACGTAGTGTTCACTGGTGCACACTACACGACTTTGATAATCCCATATGGAGCCCGTCTCATCTGCCAGCAAGGTGCATGAGTGTCTGTTCTGTAAAAGAAAAGACCTTTGCCAGATACCTTCCTTTCTCTTAGTATTGGCTACAAGGGGGACATGTTTCAGTTTTCTTGTCTTTTCCAAAGAAAATTAAGACGTCATGCAGGATAAATGCATATTTAAAGGATTTCATGAGGTTTATTTTGACCGCCTGTCTTTCAGAATAAGAGTTAGTAAGGGTGATGGAAGTGAGAAAATGAGCAGAGATGGTCAAATGTATCCCCTAAGCTTTGGAACTAGTCACCCCTCAGTGATCATACTTGCTTCCTTTCCTCAACTGGTCTCTGTAGTTGTGGATGGATGGAGACAATGCCCTGGAAATTCTTGCCTGAGTTTTCACTCTATAGCCGTAGCTGTGACTGGGACTGTGGGGTCACGTTTTCTCTCTTCTTGGTTTTTCTCTGTGTATGTTATACTTAAGCAGCACAGTATATTCCTGTGTACAGATGTTCAGAAACTAAGAAAAGCCTTATCATAAAATTAGAATTGAAGATCCTGTGCTTTCTTTGGTGAACCTTGAAGACCTTCGCAGCCTGAAGGCTGCTTTCTGCAGGTCAGCCCCTGTGGGAGTGTCGGCCTCCCTGTCCCTCTCATGTGGATTTGTCTGGCTTCCCCATTGATCTGCTTACTTTGCCTCTTTTGTAGAACTTAACACTACAAGCGGGAGCCTTCCTTCAACAACACCGATGTCTCCATCGGCCATCTCGACTCAGAACCTGGTCATGTCCTCGTCGGGCATGGGAGGTGATGCTAGCGTTACGCTGACACTGGCTGATACTCAGGGCATGCTGTCTGGAGGCCTGGACACTGTCACACTCAACATTACCTCTCAGGCAAGTGCTCCACAGAGAGGGATGCAGAGGTCCTTTCAAAAGGGGATCTTCAGAAACATTAGTCATTTATTTACTCTTTCCTAAATATAGATTCTGAGCATTTTTTTTGGAACTTGAAGTGGCTTTTTTTTTCTGATTAAAAAAGTAATATGTTAAATGTAAAAAGGGAATAAAAGAAAATTCAGATAATATAGAAGAATATTAAAAAATAAGGTAAAACATAAAACGCAAAGCTTTAATCCCACTACCCAAATGGAACCACAGTTAACATTTTAGTGTATATATTCTTCTAAACCTTTATATGAGTGTATAAGGTACATATTTATAAATTTCTGCAGAAATAAGTTCATCATCTACACACCATGTATATGAACTTCATGAGGAATGTTATGTTGTATTCATGTTTTCAATAATTAGTATGGAAATTTTCATGCCCTTAGTCACTGAGATTTTTAGATGAATTCCTACCAGTAGAAGTTGTGTGCCAAAGGGGTGTACATTTTTAAATGATTCCTTGAGCTAAGATGCCAAAAAACTTTGCAGAGTTTAATTAGGAAAATCATGATGATACGTTATGATTAATTATAATGAACATTTTATTGGACACTGATTTTTAAAGCTGGGAATTTGCATGAAGAATACTTAAGGTTGGCCGAGTGCAGTGGCTCACACCTGAAATCCCAGAACTTTGGGAGGCTGAGGCAGTGGATCACTTGAGGTTAGGAGTTCAAGGCCAGCCTGACCAACATAGGGAAACCTCATCTCTATTAAAAAGACAACAAATTAGCTGGGTGTGGTGGCATGCACCTGTAATCCCAGCTACTCAGGAGGCTGAGGCAGGAGAATCGCTTGAACCCAGGAGGTGGAGGTGAGGTGAGCCAAGATTGCACCATTGCACTCCAGCCTGGGTGACAGAGCAAGACTCCTGTCTTACCTGGTGGGAGGTAGTTGAAACATGGGTGCGGGTCTTTTCTGTGCTGTCTCATGATAGTGAGTAAGTCTCATGAGGTCTGATGGTTATAAAAAGGGGAGTTTCCCTGCACAAGCTCCTCTCTTTGCTGCCATCCATGTAGGACATGACCTGCTCCTCCTTGCCTTCCTCCATGATTGTGAGGTTTTCCCAGCCATGGGGAACTGTAAGGCCAATTAAACCTCTTTCTTTTGTAAATTGCCAAGTCACTGGCATGTCTTTATCAGCAATGTGAAGACAGGCTAATACAGCCTCCCCTCCTCAATTCTTAACTTGCCTGTTAGGGGCTCAGCTTGTGTAGTTCCCCAAGACATAGAGAAATAGCCCTCACCTTAAAGCACAGGAGCCAACAACATCAGCTGTGCTTCCTGTCATCAGCCATGGTTTTAACAATGTGTAAAACATGTTTAGTATCAGTGCTGATTGCAGCGGATCAAGTTGCATGCTGAATTATTTCCATAAATTCAGCATTTGCAGTAGATATTCAGATCCTTTAAGCTGCTGCTTCATCCACTCTCATAGCTAGAGATGTTCTGGGCTGGTAAAAAGACTTACAGTAGTTTTCTATAGCATAGCAAAATTGTATATGCATTTCTAAGCAAATAAGTGTTTTGTATACATACACACATGTAGAGACTCTGAGATGTAATTTATATAGGCTTACCCATTTATTTAAAGTATACAACTGAATGGTTTTCAGTGTATTTACAGAGTTGTACAACCATCACCATGATCTAATTTTAGAACACTTCATCATCTGTTAAAGAAACGTGGAGCCATGAGCCATCACTCCATGTTCCCCTCATCCACAGCCTACCCTTACCTCTGCCCTTGGCAACCACCAATCCACTTTCCGTCTCCGTAGATGTGTCCATTCTGGCTGTTTCATAGAAATGCGATCATCTGTGTGGTCTTGTGTGACTGTCTTTTTTCATTCCATGGGGTATTTCCAAGGTTCCTCAATTGCTGTAGCATGTACTAGAACTTTGTACCTTCTTATTACTGAAGAATATTCCCTTATACCACATTTTGTTTGTGCATTTATCAGTTGATTGGCATTTGGGATGTTTCTGTTTCTTGGCTGTGGGTAATTCTCCTGTGGACATTTCTGTACAAGGCTTTGAGCAGACTTTGTTTTCACTTCTCCTGGGTGGCTGGGTTATGTGGTGACTATGGTTCATCTTTTTAGGAGCTACCAGCTTCTTTTCCAAGTTAGCTGCACCATAAAAGATCTTTGAAATTATTACTTGTTTTGCTGATGTTTCAACTTCTGAAATAGTACTCATCTTTTGCCAGGGTCAGCAGTTCCCAGCACTCCTCACGGATCCCTCTGTCTCCGGCCAGGGTGGAGCAGGCTCACCACAAGTCATACTAGTGAGCCACACACCACAGTCTGCGTCTGCCGCTTGTGAAGAAATAGCCTACCAGGTACAGGATATTCCTTCATCCACAGAGCTTTTGTCGCTTTTTAAAACAAACAGATTCAGAAGGGATGGTAGTAGAGGGTCATGGGGGTGCTGTACGGCCCAGGTGGCTGGGGCTGGGGCTGAGGCTGACTTCTGAGGTGCCCCCAGCTGGATCCTGAGTGGACTTAGGCTCTGCAGGGCATATGTTAAATGATGAGTATGATATCTCATTCATTTTGTTACTCGTTTCTTAGGGAGTAAGGTTTTAGTACCACAAATAGATGTAGCCCCCAGTGATCTAATTTTAAATTTCTTAGTATCTTAACATATTTGCCTACCAATCAGACCTCACGTAGCCAGCCACGTGCACTCAGTTCTTTCTGCAGATTTTCTAGTAACACCTTGCTGATTCTGTTAAGTGTCATCTACATTTTCATATATATGTGTGTGCGCGCGCGTGCATAAGACCTATTTGTCGTTTGTCTAGTCTTTTCAAATGCATGCTTTTGGGGGCCAAAATATTTAATAAGCAATAGTCTAAATATAGAAGAATCTAAAAACTTTTCTTAAAAGTTTCGGGGTCAGAATTAAAGCACAGATGATGAATAATCTCTGAATATAGGAAGCATTAAACATTTTTGGTAAATGAGTTTTCAAAATAATGACTTACCGGTTTTTCAGTAGGACAAGGACTTTTTCACGACGGGGTGAGATATAACCAGCACTGGAGATGTCCTGCAATTTGACCTGAGTAACTAGAGCTTGCAACAAAGCAATTGTCACAACAAAGCAAGTCATACTAATTTGCTGGTTTCCCAGGGCATATAAACATTATGTTTATACTATACTATAATAACAGTGTTCAGCACCATTCTTTTTGGTTTTTTTTTTTTTTTGAGACAGAGTCTCACTCTGTCGCCCAGGGTGGAGTGCAGTGGTGCAATCTCAGCTCACTTCAACTCCTGTTTCAACCTTCCAGGTAGCTGGGATTACAGGTGTACACCGCCACACCTGGCTAATTTTTGTATTCTTAGTAGAGACAGGGTTTTGCCATGTTGGCTCGACTGTCTGGAACTCCTGATCTCAAGTGATCTGCCCACCTTAGCCTCCCAAAGTGCTGGGATTATAGGCGTGAGCTGCCATGCCCAGCCAGCATTATTATTTTTTTTTAATGTACATACCTTGATTTAAAAATACCTTATTGCTCAACTCCAGATGGATTAAAGACTTAAGCATAAGATCTAACACCATAAAAACCCTAGAAGAAAATCTAGGAAAAACCATTCAGGACATAGGCATAGGCAAGGACTTCATGACCAAAACACCAAAAGCATTGGCAACAAAGGCCAAAATAGACAAATGGGACCTAATCAAACTCCACAGCTTCTGCACAGCAAAAGAAACAGTCATTAGAGTGAAGCAGCAATCAACAGAATGGGAAAAATTTTTTTGCAATCTACCCATCTGACAAAGGGCTGATATCCAGAATCTACAGAGAACTAAAACAGATTTACAAGAAAAAGACAAACAAGCCCATTCAAAAGTGGGTGAAGGATATGAACAGACACTTTACAAAAGAAGACATATATGAGGCCAACAAACATGTGAAAAAATGCTCATCATCACTGGTCATTAGAGAAATGCAAATTAAAACTACATTGAGATACCATCTCACACCAGTTAGAATGGCGATCATTAAAAAATCTGGAGACAACAGATGCTGGAGAGGATGTGGAGAAGTAGGAACACTTTTACACTGTTGGTGGGAGTGTAAATTAGTTCAGCCATTGTGGAAGACAGTGTGGTGATTCCTCAAGGACCTAGAAATAGAAATTCCATTTGATCCAGCAATCCCATTACTGGGTATATATCCAAAGGATTATAAATTGTTCTACTATATGGACACATGCACACGAATGTTCATTGCAGCACTGTTTACAATAGCAAAGACCTGGAACCAACCCAAATGCCCAATGATAGACTGGACAGGGAAAATGTGGCACATATACACCATGGAATACTGTGCAGCCATGAAAAACGATGAGTCTGTGTCCTTTGTAGGGACATGGATGAAGCTGGCAATCATCATTCTCAGCAAACTGACACAAGAACAGAAAATCAAACACTGCATGTTCTCACTCATAGGTGGGTGCTGAACAATGAGAACACATGGACATGGGGAGGGGAGCATCACACACTGGGGTCTGTTGGGGGGAAATAGGGGAAGGACAGCAGGGGGTGGGGAGTTGGGGAGGGATAACATGGGGAAAAATGCCAGATATAGGTGATGGGGAGGAAGGCAGCAAACCACACTGCCATGTGTGTACATATGCAAAAATCTTACATGTTCTTCACATGTACCCCAAAACCTAAAATGAAATAAAAAATACCTTATTGTTAAAAATGCTGACCATCACCTGAGCCTTCAGGGAGTGTAATCATTTTGCTGGTGGAGGCTCTTGCCTTGATTTTGATGGCTGCTGACTGATGAAGGTGGTGGTTGCTGAAGGTTGGGGTGGCTATAGCAATTTCTTAAAATAAGACAACAGTGAAATTCGCTGCATCAATTCTTCCTTTCATAATAGATTTCCCTTTCATGAAAGGAAAACTTTGGAAGTGAGGCATGAAAGCAACATTCATCTCTATACCTCCATCACAGCTCTTGGGTGAGCAGGTGCATTGTCAATGAGCAGGAATATTTTGAAAGGAATCATTTTTTCTGACCAGTAGGTCTCAGCAGTGGGCTTAAAATATTCAGTAATCATGGTGTAAACAGATATGCTGTCATTCAGGCTTTATTGTTTCATTTGTAGAGCACAGAAAGAATGGGTTTAGCATCATTCTTAAGGGCTCTTGGATTTTTGGAATGCTAAATAAGCACTGGCTTCAGCTTAAAGTCGCCAGCTGCATTAACCCCTCACAGGAGAGTCAGCCTGTACTTTCAAGCCAGACGCTGACTTCTCTGTATGCAAGGCCTAGGTGGCATCTTCTTCCACTATAAGACTGTTCTGTCTGCACTGAAAATCTGTTGTTCAGTGGAGTGACCTTCATTGAAGATACCGGCTAGATGTTCTGGGGAACTTGCTGGAGCTGATCCATCGGCACTTGCTGCTTCACCCTGCACTGTTATGTTATAGAGGCGGCTTCTGTCCTTAGTTCTCCTGGACCAACCTCTGCTGGTTTCCAGCTTTTCTTCTGCAGCTTCCTCAGCTCTCAGACTTCGTAACATGGGAAAGAGAGTCTCGTTCTGGATTAGGCTTTGGCTTAAGCGAAGGTTGTGGCTGTTTTGATCTGTCCAGGCCATTAAAACTTTCTGCTTATCAGCAATAAGGCAGTTTCACTTTCTTATCATTCGTGGGCTCACTGGATAACACTGTTGATTTCCTTCAAGAACATTTCCTTCATTTCACAGCTTGGCTAATAGTTTGACACAAGAGGCTGAGCTTTCAGCCTGTCTCAGCTCTCTCCATGCCTTCCTCATTAAGCGTGATCATTTCCAGCTTTCAAAGTGAGGGTGTGTGACTCTTCCTTCACTTGAACACTTAGAGGCCATTGGAGGGTTATTAATTGACCTAACTCCAGTATTGTTGTGTCTCAGAGAACAGGGAGGCCCAAGGAGAGGTGGGATGGCCAGGTGATAAAGTAGCCAGACACAAACAGCGTTTGTAGATTCAGGTTGCCATTTTTATGTAGGCGGGGTTTGTGGTGCCCCAATTACGATACAATAGTAACATCAAGGATCGCTGATCACAGGTTACCGTAACAGATAGTGCTATAATGAAAAGATTTGAAATATTACAAAAATTACCAAAATGTGACAGAGACAGGAAGTGAGCATGTGCCATTGGAAAAATAGCACTGAGAGACCTGCTCAAGGCAGCACTGCCGCAGACTTTCAGTCTGTAAAAATGAAACGGTATCTATGAAGGGCAAAAAGAAGCAAAGTTCAGTGAAAATAAGACATGTCTGTAATTATTGAGAGAAATTCTGTTAGATGTTTTCTGTAAATTTCCCTTGTTAGGTGGTAGCTCTGTTTGCCAACATTAATTGGTGTTAATCACTAATTTCTTCCTAATGCTCTCTTGACACAGATGGAATGCACATTGACGCATCCAGACTCTGACCTGGGCACTGACCAGAGACTTTAGACCCATGACTGGTCTGCCTGTGGCCTGTGTGTCTGGGAGGAAGCTGGGACCCCTTTGAGCGCCGTGGGCTTATCTGAACCCACTGTAGAGTGGCTAGGAGTACTGGCTGTAGCCCCTGGTGATGTGTGTACATCCCTGCTCCCATGCTTTCTGGCCAAGAGATCTCAGGCAATCCTAGGTCTGTGTGATGACCTGTTTTGAAGACAGACATGTCTAGGCACGGTAGTTCACACCTGTAATCCCAGCACTTTAGGAGGCTGAGGAAGGAGGACTGCTTGAGCCCAGGAGTTCGAGACTGCAGTGAGCTGTGCTCGCCACTGCACTCTAGCCTGGGTGACAGAGCAAGTTTATGCTTCAAAAAAAAAAAACCCCAAAACAGAGGTGTAGTTAGGTGGTCAGAGTTTGGGCAAATAACATTCCCTGGCGCTGAGCACAGGTCCTGGCCCAAAGCAAGTGCTCAGGTGAGGACACTACCAGTGCTGGTGGAGCAGCTACAGCCCAGGGCTCACTTCACTCTCTATAGAGTGAAGTCCCTAGAGCAACTATCTTTGCTTTTCTTTTTAAAAATCTTTTCTTCATGGTTCATCTGAAGAGAAATCCATACTGATCTGACAAGATGTGTGCTCACAACGTAAAATCATCTTTATCCTAAGAGCCATTGACAGTCTGCCCCCTTACTCAGCCTGTCCTTACAAAAAGGAATGAGCTGATTTCTACCTGACCCTTCCGTAAAGATTAAGAGACCTGGCCTAACTTGGTTAGCAACTTCAAGCTCTTACAACAGCGGGGATCTGCTGCAGCAAATTGCCTTTCTTCCTCCACTCACTGCTTAAGGGGCATGGCCTTCTTTTGAAACTGGTTTTGCTGGAGAAAAGGGAGGACACTGACTGGCCAGCTGTCTGAGGCCAGGCTCCCACTGGGCATGTGGTCTTATGTAGCCGAGCCCTCCCCACAGCCTTGAGGTGTCTAAGTGTCAGGGCCATTTTACTCATAAGGAATCTATGATGTAAGGGTAGCTTTGAATAACTTAAAAGTCCCCCTGCCAGTAGAGAGAGCTGGCGTTTGAACCCAGTTCTGTCTTATCCCACTCTTCATGTCTTAATAGAAGAATATCGTTTTGAACATTTACACCTGGATTTCCAGTTACTTGAGCTCAGCTGGTCTCAGCTGGGCTTTTTAGTAAGGGGCAGGTTTTTAGAGGGAGGTTTGGGGTCAGAAGGCTGACCATGTGCCCAGGTGTGTGTTGTGCATACTCTTTCTCTGAAAGCTGCCTTGTTTCAATTCAGCAAACATTAAAGTTCCTGCCAGTGCTGGCCGCTGGACACAAAGGGTATTGGATCAGCACCAGGTCTCTCTGGGCTTATTGGGAGGTGGATGTAAGGCTGCTTTCCTCCCTCTTCTGCTTCCCAAAAGCCACACTCCTCATGCTTGGAAGGTGGTGTTCATACACGCTTCTATCCTCCTGCCCCCATGTGGAATAACTGCTATGGGAAGCAGATGAGATGATTTCTAGCTGTGGCCAAGTTTATGTTTCAGTCTGAAAAGTCATCTCACACTCATTCTCTAACTGTTTTCCCCTTCTCTTTTTGACAAGTATGATTTTAGCAATATTCTATTAATATTCAGTCTCTTTCCAGATTTTCATATATATGTAATTATGAAATTCAGCAGAACATTGGCTATTTCACAGTAGTAGCAATGATTTAGAAGCTTTGCTGTGGTTATGCTGAAAAATATTTTGCAGAAATTGTTTTTAAAGTTTTGTGTGTTTGTCTTTTCTTGAATGATACGGACCAGTTATTGAATTCTCACATCTCATGAGTAAAATTTTTGGGTCAGAAACAATTTTCTGTGTGTGTTCATCACCATGACTACTGGGGGATACTTGGCAATACTGATGGAGGACATGAGGCAGCTCCGTAACTACAGGTTTTTGCTTGAGTTGATGTTCTTCGGCATGCGTTTATCTGCAGTTACAGAACCAGCCTTCAGTATCATTTATTCCTGTGCTTAACAGACTTTTTTGACACACACAGAATATATTTATATGCAGTGACCTGAAACACACATGTGTTTCTGTCATTTTTCTTTACACTCACAGATATGTTAGATGCACACCTGATACAGGTGTCATATTATAGAATAACACCTACAGATACTCATGTGTAGACACACACACCTGACACAGGTGTCGTATTACAGAATAACACCTACAGATACTCCCGTGTAGACATACACCTGACACAGGTGTCGTATTATAGAATAACACCTACAGACACTCATGTGTAGACACACACCTGACATAGGTGTCGTATTATAGAATAACACCTACAGACACTCATGTGTAGACACACACCTGACACAGGTGTCATATCATAGAATAACACCTACAGATACTCCTGTGTAGACACACATACCTGACACAGGTGTCGTATTATAGAATAACACCTACAGACACTCATGTGTAGACACACACACCTGACATAGGTGTCGTATTATAGAATAACACCTACAGATACTCATGTGTAGACACACACACCTGACACAGGTGTCATATTATAGAATAACACCTACAGACACGTGTAGACACACACACCTGACACAGGTGTCGTATTATAGAATAACACCTACAGACACTCATGTGTAGACACACACCTGACACAGGTGTCGTACTGTGGAATAGCTCCTGTCCCAGGCATCTCACATGGCGGCCATGTCTTTTGTGATCCTTCTCTTTTGTTTCCTTTTTTCCAATTTTATTCTTTTTTTTTATTACAGCACCAATTAATAACATAGCACCCTGTAGAACTATTTTGTTGTTGTTTAAGTATTTTTCTTTAATTTGTGCTTATTTCTTATATTACATTCTCAAATTAATGAAAAATTATTTGATAAACTTGGAATAATAAAAATGTTAACCGATCTTGTTAATTTTCATTATGATGGTTTTGTTAGGCCATCTCATAGACATTTACATCTGCAAAATTGAAATCTGTTGTTTACAAAAGCTAAGTCAGCCAGGTGCAGTGGTTCATACCTATAATCCAGCACTTGGGAGACTGAGGCAGGATGATCCCTTGAGTCCAGGAGTTTTAAGACCAACCTGAGCAACATAGGGAGACCCTGTTTGTACAAAAAAATTAGAAAATTAGCTGGGCATGATGGTGAGGTGGTGAGTACCTGTGGTCCCAGGTATTTGGGAGCGCTGAGGTGGGAGGATTGCTTGAGCCTATGAGTTTCAGGCTGTTGTGAACTGTGATTGCGCCATTGTACTTCAGCCTGGGAAAAAGAGCAAGACGCCATCTCAAAAAAAAAAAGAAAAATTGAAAAGAAAAAAAAGCTGCGTAATAAATTCCTCCTCCTGTTTTCATTATTTTTTCAAGGGGTGGTGGCATCCCATTAAAATGATTTGAAAACCTAATTGGTTATGATCCACAGTTTGGAAAAAAATGATTTAATTCTATTAAAGGTTAAAAACACCTTTTGTTATTAAGAATTGCTTATCTAAAGTTACTACCAGCAGCAAGCATTTAGTGAATGCCTGCACTGTGCAGCCCTTGGCAGGTAGGCGTTTGTCCCAGGAGGACCAAGCATGGACTGGTTCAGTACTTAGCCTGGAGTAGCCCGGACCGTCCGGATGGAGCTGGGATTTGCACCTGGTCAGTGCAGCACCAGAGCTCATTCATTACCTGCTGTTGTGTGGTTTCAGTCTTGCAGGACAGTGTGCATTCTGGTCTCATATTGTGTGGAAGGTGCCTCTGGCTAAATTACCCTGATACTAGGACATGCAATGTGGGCTCAATGTGTCCGTGCTAGGAATACCATGGCGTGTGTCAGTTCACAGACTGCACAAGTCTAGTCGAGTGCATGGAAAGTCACAGAATTTCTGGCTCTTTCCAGGTAGCTGGCGTCTCTGGGAACCTGGCCCCGGGCAGCCAGCCTGAGAAGGAGGGCCGGGCACACCAGTGCCTGGAATGTGACCGCGCCTTCTCATCGGCGGCGGTGCTGATGCACCACAGCAAAGAGGTGCACGGCCGGGAGCGCATCCATGGCTGCCCCGTGTGCAGGAAGGCCTTCAAGCGCGCCACTCACCTGAAGGTAGGCCCACCATCCCACAGCACAGCTGTGTCCCCCACCAGGCTGCTAGAGTTGCAGAGTCTAAGATTTAACACCGGCCGGGAGTCCAGCTATGGCAAGAAAAGATCTGAAAAGCTTCGCCGCATGTGTGCTTTTGAGGAAAAGATCAAGAGATGTAGGTGTATTGTTGTTGGGTTGTAAGGGGTCCGCTGGCTGTACAGATGAATAGATCACGTGTTCGCCTGCAAGTGATGGTCAGTTTCCAATACAAATTGAAAGAGCATTGAAATACCCTGTCTCCCTTGTCAGAGTGGCAGGAATGTAAAAATCTGTCAGCACCTGTTGTTGAGGCTGTGGGGAAACAGAGGCTGGCTCACGTAATTGCTGGGGAGACTGTCACTTGGTAGGACTTTATGTAGGGGCATTGGGCAGCCCTAACAAACGCACGTGTGCTCACCCTGGGGACCAACCATGGAGATGCCCCTTCAGCCTCCCAAAGTTTAGCTGCCCACGCTGTCACTGCAGCAGAGCTATCACAGTGGGTACTGGAGCATCCGCCAGTGGAAGGCAGAGGATACATTTGGGGACATCCCCCGGGAGGGTGCTGTGCCGTAGTGGGCGGGAGGCAGAATCCCAGCAGGTGATTTGGAGGTTCCCCAGGGCCGTGTGACCGGGTGCTCTGATATCCAGCCCAGGGTACTGTCTTCATGTGAAGGGAATGGGGTGCAGAAGGGTGGAGCATGGAGGAGTGTGCGGCACGGCTGCCTGGCCAGCACAACTCCAGCCCAGTGGCCAGAGCCCCCATCAGCACCCACACGTCAAGCTGGCGTCTGTCCTTGGCAGTGTGGGATGATAATGGCACTTTTCCCAAAAACCACATTACATCCATAACATGAGAAAAACAGACAAATTCTAAGTGAGGGATGGCCTGCAAAATTCCTGACCAACTGTGCCCGGTCTGCACAGAGGGCGGAGCTATGCCACACTGGCTGAGAAGGAAAGCTGCACTGGGAAGATGGCTGCCTGGACCCTTGGGGTCCTGTTTATGTTGGGGGCGGGATTGCCTTTGGCCTTAGTGTGTTTGTTGTCTTTTAATGAGTGTAGGACTGGAAGAAGGAAGAATCCTACTCAAAGGAGAACTTCCTGTCTCAGGAAGTGGAATCCTTGTATCCCTGTGACCAGAGTGGCTTTTTTGGAGTGTGGACTAGAGCACACGGCATTGGATGTATTGCAGACCAGTGGTGTCAGTGGTGACGGCCCTGTCTGTGCTAGGAAGCCCAGGGCCCCGGCTGTGGCGCTTGCTGTGGCTCCTCTCCCAGGGTCCCTCCAGGGGCTGGTGAGCCCTGAGACCCTCACTCCTCCCTCTCTGTGCCTGAAGGAAGCCTGTCGCTTGGCTGTTTGGGTTCTTTTTTCTTTTTTTTACTTTTACTTTAGGTTCAGGGGTACAGGTGCAGGTTTGTTATATAGGTAAACTCAGGTCACAGGGTTTTGTTGTACAGATTGTTTCATCACCGTGCTACCAAACTTAGTAGCCAATACTTATTTCCCTGCTCCTCTCCCTCCTTCCTCAAGGAGCCCCCTGCATGTGTGAGTTGCTCCCCTCTATGGGCCCATGTGTTCTCATCATTTAGCACCCACTTATCAGTGAGAACATGCGGTATTTGGTTTTCTGTTCCAAGATGGATTGAAGACTTAAATGTGAAACCCGCAACTAAAAACCCTGGAAGACAACCTAGACAGTACCATTCTGGACATAGGAACAGGCAAAGACTTCATGACGAAGATGCATCACAAGCAAAAGTTGACCTATTAGATCCAATTAAACTGAAGAGCTTCTGCACAGCAAAATCAACTAGCAACAGGATTCTCCCTTTTCACCCCTCCTGGTGAGCTGATGGCCATTGGGCTCTGCTGAGTCCCCACCAGATTCCTGGCACAACACCGCCCCTCCTTAGAAAATCACACCTCGCTATAGCAGAGCCAGACCGACAGGTGTTAGAGTAAGAATGTATTAACTCCAGCTGATCAGACTTACTTTATGGTGAAATTCGTTCTTGAGGAACATTTGGCATTGTCTTGAAGAACATGTTCCAGGTAGAACTAGGTTACGGTCAGATGTTCAGCATTATTCTATTTCAGATGACGTAGCATGCCTGTGTTCTGTTCTGTTTCTCACAGTTCAGTTGAAAAACATTCCCAATCTCATTTCTAAGATCCTTCTCTAGGTTCCTATCTCCTCTCTTTCTTAAGACCTACCAGACTACTTAAATGTGACCCACCAGACTACTTTAACATCTGAAGGCATTTCTGAGGTTGTGCTGTTTGTCAGTTTGAATGCAGTTTGGACATTTCTGAAACTTCTTCCTCACTCACAGAGAGGTTGTTAGTTCCCACGGATTACTTATAAAGAGAGCTGATCTTACCCACTTGAAGTGAACTTTTCTCATTCTGCGCTCTCCAGCACCCTGGTCTTCATATCGCAGGCAGGCAGGCACCGTTCTGTCTTCTGGCTAGACTATCACGTCTGAGTTTTGTCTAGGCAGAGTCACGGCTTATGCATAGTTTTGCATAAATGGTCAAAAAGATGAATGAAACAGGAGCCACAAACCCCGTAGACTTTCAGAGAAGGCTATGAGTAGGAACACCCTGATTGGGAAAGGAAAGTGAATTGGATTGGAGGAAAACAGGTAGGCATATGTTTAAAAGTTAGAGTCCATTTCTTCAGGGGTCCATGGTCGGGGCCCGCCCAGCAGGTCACTGTGAAAAAGTGGTTAAAATGAGGACGTTATGACTGCCCAGTTAAGAAATGAATGGTGGCCATTCCTCTGGTCTCTACACAGCTCTGCCCAGCCAGTCCAGTGTCACTGGCCCCACAGGAAACTCTTCAGTGCCACCTGAAGAGTTTCAGGTGGAAGCAGCGGGTCCACACGCCTCTGTCTAGTGAGGCCCTTGAGACAGGGCTGCTGCCTCCTCTGCAGCCCACATGCTGCTCTCAGGCCCTCAGATCTAGCCCTTAGTTCCTGTTTTCCACCCTCCTGGAAACTCCTCTTTCTTTCTTACTCTAATCACCCAAATAGAGGATGGTGCCTCCTGCTCATGCCTCTCAGAGCCTTCTGGGTTCCTCCATGGCACCTACAGAAAGGCTCAGTGATGACCATGTGAGGAGATGGTGAAGGAGGTGGCCTCATCTGTCCAAAAAGAACTCAAATCAGGAGCGGCATGGCTGGCCCTGGCCACAGAGCTGGGACAAGCCGGGCAATGTTCAAATCCCCTTCTGTGGTCAAAGGAGGGGATGGCCATGCTTCATGTAATGATCTGGTGGTAAAAATTCAAAATCGAGGCAGTGTACAGGGCTGCAGAGTAAGAAAGAAAAGCGGCCACCATGCATAGGCTCCCGCTACCCTGCCCTTGTTCTCTGCTCCCTTTGGACTGCACCCCGAGGGTCTCATCCACCAGAGTTTCTGGCTCTGCCACCAGGATGGAGAAGAGCAGGCTAAGCCCTCTCCCCTTTTTGCTCAGTTTATTCGTTCATTCAACAAATACTTCAGAGCTGCCTGAACCTCATGCTGAGGACACTGCCTGAGCAGACAGGATGTCCCTGGCCGTGAGCCACCTTCAGGGGCATTCCCCAGCAACTCCAGATGCTTCCTTCCTCCAACTGGAGCACCCCTACTTCATCCAGCCACCCTATGCTGCAGGGTAAGGCCTAACCACTCTCTTCCAGGAGTGAAGCTTGTCGGTATTTTTTTTTAAAGCCACCAGCACAGAGTGACAGCAGCATGTGCTCTTTTACCACCGCATGTGCTCTCTCTGGTGGTCAGAGACACAGAAGCCACGGTTATAAAAGCTTTCCATCTCAGCCCACCAGACAGTCTGTTCACCCATGGACTCTCTCTGTCCTCCTTTCAGTTTAGCAGACAGTGAGTACCGGCTGTATGCAAAGACAATGTTCCCAGAAACAGGAGGCTCCATACTCAGGAAGCTTAGCACTCAGTGTGGCTGCAGTTACATCTGACACAGATCAGGTGGAAACCCCAGGCAGAGTAGGGGAGGATGCACTCTAGCTGTTGATGGTGATTGGTGTCGTCTGGGGTGGTGTAGTCAATGATCAGGCCTCACCTGCAGTCCTGGCTCTGCTGGGTCTGCAGTGCTGGGGAGTCTCCCCCACCCACCTCCCGAGTTTGCTTTTCCTACCCTGCAGCTTTCATTACACCCACCTCCCAGGCTGTGCTGGGCCTTGAGCAGTGCGACATATGCAGTGGAACACAGGTGGTCATCACAAACACACAGGATCCGTGTACTTTTTCCAATTTCTGCCTTAAAGGGTAGAGGTTAGTTCTAAAGACTGGGATGCTATCAGGATAATTATTACACTGGTGAAATTTTGGGAAATAACCACATTGCACATCCTCAGGTGCCTGCAAGGACAGCAGCTATCAGATCTTTGAGAAATTTGTAATCACATGAATGCAGTATCTCTGGCAAGTTGCCAATCACATAACATGAGAAGAGAACAGCTTCCTCTTGGTTTAAAAGCCTCTGGAGCCACCATGAGGCAGTCGTCACATCATGAAAGAACACACTTCGGAATCATGGGCATTCCGTGAGGACTCGTGGGTTAGAGTCACAACACGTCCTGGCTGTGAGCCACCGTGAGGCAGTCATCATATCAGCGGAAGAATGCACTTTGGAATCATGGGCATTCTGTGAGGACTTGTGGGTTAGAGTCACTGAATGTGTCCCAGCTGGGCGCCGCCAGGCCTCACAGAGCTGGCCTTGGGCAGCAACCTATGGTGGCCTCAGGCAACGACACATGGGTAGACTCGTGTGTGAAATGGGGACAGGATCCTCCACAGCCAATGGAGAGAGCTCACCTGGACTCCTGCACTAGGCTTATGGCTTGATGTCATTGGTCTTGGTTAATCTTGGTGACAGCTGATGAAGGAGATGCTTCTACCCCTATTTGGGACACAGATGGGACTGGGCCACATAGCTAGTAGGTGGTAAAGCTCAGATGGGGACCAGGGTCTCCCTGAGAAGCCCTTAGTCCATCACCCTTTTGTCACTACCGATGGATTAAGGTCCTTAAGAACACAAATCACAGATTAGCCTTTGACATCCCTGCCACTGACTGGAACTTTGCAGTGATTTGCTCTCTCTTGTTTCCAGTCATGAAAGCTCCATTTTGATCTTGTTTCTTGGTTTCTGTGTGTTGTCTCCCAGGAGCACATGCAGACGCACCAGGCCGGCCCCTCTTTGAGCTCCCAGAAGCCAAGAGTGTTTAAATGCGACACTTGTGAGAAGGCGTTTGCCAAACCAAGCCAGCTGGAGCGCCACAGCCGCATCCACACAGGTAATGGGGAGGGGTGCGCTGGTGTCCTTACTCCTTGAAGTAGACATCATGGGCGAGGAAACAGAATTCCACCTGTCCAATATTCACAAGTGACGTAATGCTTTGTTTATAAAGCAGGGGCCACATGTTCATTTCCCCTTATTTTTGACCTATTTGTCGTCTTAACTAACTTTTCACCTGGAAGATGTTGCTGCTTACATTACGGCCATAGGAAACAAGCATGAGGCAAGGCTCCCGTGCCGTCTGCGATGGTGACCACGCCACCTTGCTTCTGCCCTCCTGCTAGAGCAGACAGGCGGCCCCCAGTTCCTGGGTCCCACGTCCTCAAGTCACTGGGAAACTTCATTTTTAGTCTTCCTCTTCTGTCTTAAAACTTTTTTTCTCTACTGGCTTTTCCTACACCACCTAAATCTGCTCAAACCTTTTGTCTTAGAGAAAAAAAACACAGAACAAAGAAACAAGCTCTCCCATCTCTCTGCCTCTCGGCTGGGATATGATAGCTCCACGTCAGCCCTTCTGTCTCTGCCCTGCCCTGCCAGCATGTCATCCTGGGCTCGTTTCTGTTGTGATCATCTGATGACTACCCACTCACCGTGGGCCGGGGCTTCCGCAGGCTCTCTGGTCCCTCCGCCCCATCTGCTGTGGGCCAGGCTCCCTCTGGTCTCCCCATGGCTCCTCCAGCCTTTTGTTCAGACAACAGCCAGGCTGAAAGCCTAAGAGAAAAGAGAAGCCTTCAGTCCCTCTTGTTCACACCTCAGGCTGAGCCCAGGTGTCCCCTGCACTCTTCTTAGGGACATTGACATGTGCCGTTTCTGCGCAGGGGAACGGCCATTCCATTGCACGCTTTGTGAGAAAGCCTTCAACCAGAAGAGCGCGCTGCAGGTGCACATGAAGAAGCACACGGGGGAGCGGCCCTACAAGTGCGCCTACTGCGTCATGGGCTTCACGCAGAAGAGCAACATGAAGCTCCACATGAAGCGGGCGCACAGCTATGCTGGTGAGGAGGCTGCACCTGGGAGTGCATGCTGTTTGGCAACCTGCAGCGCACCATGTGTTGCAGATACATTGTTTCCTTCAGTTGGCGCAGTGATTGTGCAGTGCACATGGCACAGCCTCAGTTACATGGACTGGAAGCCTGGGCTTTATTTTTTTATTTCCATAGGTAGTGTTTGGTTACATGAGTAAGTTCTTTAGTGGTGATTGTTGAGATTTTGGTGCACCCATCGTCTAAGCAGTACACACTGCATCCTGTTTGTTGTCTTACCCCTCCCCCCTTCCCACCCTTTCCCCAAGTCCCCAGAGTCCATTGTGTCATTCTGATGCCTTTGTATCCTTGTAGCTTAGCTTCCACTTAGGAGAACATAAGATGTTCGGTTTTCCATTCCTGTTACTTTTTTTAGAATAATGGCCTCCAGTATCATCCATGTCTCTTCATATGCTGTTAATTCATTCCGTTTTATGACTGAGTAGTATTTCATCATATATATACACCAAAGTTTCTTTATCCACCATTAATTGATGAGCATTTGTGTTGGTTCCGTTTTTGCAATCACAAATTGTGCTGCCATAAACATGCATGTGCAAATGTCTTTTTCATACAATGACATATTTTCCTCTGGGTAGAGATACTTAGTAGTGGGATTGCCGGATCAAATGGCAGTTCCATTTCTAGTTCTTTAAGGAATCTCTGCACTGTTTTCCATGGTGGCTGTGCTAGTTTACATTACCACCAGCAGTATAGAAGTGTTCCCTGTTCACTGCATCCACACTAGCATGTACTGTTTTTTGATTTTTTGATGATGGCCATTCTTGTAGGAGTAAAATGGCATTGTATTGTAGTTTTGATTTGCATTTTCCTGATCATTGGTGATGTTGAGCATTTTTTCATGTGTTTGCTGGCCATTTGTATATCTTCTTGTGAAAATTGTCTATTTGGTCTTTAACCCACTTTTTGATGGGATTGGTTTTTTTCTTGCTGATTAGTTTGAATTCATTATAGATTCTGGATATTGGTCCTTTGTCAGATGTACAGATTGTGAAGATTTTCTACCACTCTGTGTGTTGTCTGGTCATTCTGCTAACTGTTTCTTTTGCCATGTAAAAGTTCTTTAGTGTAATGAAGTTTCAACTATTTATTTTTGCTTTTATTGCATTTGCTTTTGCATTCTTGGTCATGAAATTTTTGCCTAAGCCAATGTCTAGAAGAGTTTTTTCAATGTTATCTTCTAGAATTTTTATATAGTTTCAGGTCTTAGACTTAAGTCTTTAATCAATCTTGAGTTGATTTTTGAATAAGGTGAGAGATAGAATCCAGTTTCATTTTCCTACATGTGGCTACCCAATTATCTCAGCACCTTTTATTGAAAAGGGTGTCCTTTCCCCATTTTGTGTTTTTGCTTGGCTTGTCAAAGATCAGCTGGCTGTAAGTATTTGGGTTTATTTCTGGGTTCTCTATTCGGTTCCATTGCTCTGTGTGCCTATTTTTATACCAGTACCTGCTGTTTTGGTCACTGTGACCTTATAGTATAGTTTGAAATCAGGTAATGTGATGCTTCCAGATTTGTTGTTTTTGTTTAGTCTTCCTTTGGCTAGGTGGGGTCTTTTTTGGTTCCATATGAATTTTAGAATTGTTTTTTCTAATTCCGTGAGGAATGATCGTGGTATTTTGATGGGGATTGCGTTGAATTTGTAGATTGCTTTTGGCAGTACGGTCATTTTCACAGTTTTGATTCTACCCAGCCATGAGCATGGGATGTGTTTCCATTTGTTTGTGTTGTCTGTGATTTCTTTCAGCAGTGTTTTGTAGTTTTCCTTGTGGAGGTCTGTCACCTCCTTGGTTAGGTATTTTCCTAAGTTTTTTGGGTTTTTTGCAGCTATTGTAAAAGGGTTGAGTTCTTGATTTGATTCTTAGCTGGGTTGCTGTTGGTGTATAGAAGAGTTACTGATTTGTGGACATTAATTTTGTATTTGGAAACTCTGCTGAATTCTTTTATCAGTTCTAGGAGTCTTCTGGAGGACACTTGTGGGTTTTCTTTTTTTTTTCTTTCTTTTTGAGACAGAGTCTTGCTCTGTCACCAGGCTGGAGTATACTGGCACAATCTCAACACACTGAAACCTCGACCTCCTGGGTTCAGGCAATTCTCCTGCCTCAGCCTCCCGAGTAGCTGGCATTGCAGGCATGTGCCATCACACCCAGCTAATTTTTGTATTTTTAATAGAGATGAGGTTTCACCATGTTGGCCAGGATGGTCCTGATCTCCTCACCTCATGATTCACCCACCTCATCCTCCCAAAGTGCTGGAAGTATAGGTGTGAGCCAACGCACCTGGCCATCTTTTGGGTTTTCTAGGTAAACAGTCATCATCAGCAAACAGTGACAGTTTGATTTCCTCTTTACCGATTTGGGTGCCCTTGATTTCATTCTCTCGTCTGATTGTTCTGGCTAGGACTTACAGTACTATGTTGAAGAGGTGTGATGAGAGTGTGCACTCTTGTCTTGTTCGGGTTCTCAGAGGGAATGCTTTCAACTTTTCGTCATTCAGTATTATGTTGGCTGTGTGTTTGTCATAGATGGCTTTTATTATTGAGGTATGTCCCTTGTATGCCGAGTTTTAATCGTAAAGTGATGCTGGATTTTGTGAAATGCTTTTTCTCCATCTGTAGAAATGATTGTGTGATTTTTGTTTTTAATTGTTTATGTGGTGTATCACATTTATTGACTTGCGTATGTTAAACCATTCCTGAATCCCTGCTATGAAACCCACTTACTTGATCATGGTGCTTTATCTTTTTGATATATTATTGGATTCAGTCAGCTAATATTTTGTTAAAGATCTTAGCATCTGTGTTCCTCAGGAATATTGGTCTGTGGTTTTCTTTTTTGGTTATGTTCTTTCCTGGTTTTGGTATTTGGGTTATACTGGTTCCATAGAATGACTTAGAAAGGGCTCTCTTTTTCTCTGTCTTGTAGAATAGTGTCAAAAGGATTGGTCCCAATTCTTTGAACGTGTGGTAGAATTCTGCTGTGAATCCATCTGGTTGTGGACTTTTTTTGGTTGGTAATTGTTTTAATTACCATTTCAGTTTTGCTGCTTGTTGTTGGTCTGTTCAGGGTATCTAATTCTTCTTGATTTAAGCTAGGAGGGTTGTATCTCTTCAGGAGCTGACCCATCTCTTCTAGGTTTTCTAGTTTATGTGTGTAAGGGTGTTCATGGCAGGCTCGAGTGATCTTTTATATATCCATGGTGTCAGTCGTAATATCTCCTGTTTCATTTCTTAGTGAGGTTATTTGGATTTTCTTTCTTCTTTTCTTGGTTAATCTTGCTAATGGTCTATCAATTTTATTTATCTTTTCAGAGAACCAGCTTTCTGTTTATTTATCTTTTGTTTTTTGTTTGTTTAATTTCATTTAGTTCTGCTCTGACCTATGTTATTTCCTTCCTTCTGCTGGGTTTGGTTTTGGTTTGTTCTTGTTTCTTTAATTCCCTGAGGTGTGTGCTCTTTTATGCTTTTTGATGTAGATATTTAGGGCTATAAACTTTCCTCCTAGCACTGCCTCTGCTGTATCCCAGAGGTTTTGATAGGTTGTGTCACTACTGTGGTTCAGTTCAAAGAATTTTTAAATTTCTGTCTTGATTTCATTTTTCATCCAATGATCATTCAGGAACAGGTTATAGAATTTTCATGTATTTGCATGGTTTTGAAGATTCCTTTTGGAGTTGATTTCCAGTTTTTTTCCATTGTTGTCTGAGAGAGTCCTTGATATAATTTCAATTTTCTTAAATTTACTGAGGCTCATTTTGTGGCCCATGATATGGTCTATCTTGGAGAAAGTTCCATACACCATTGAACAGAATGTATATTCTGCAGTTGTTGGATGGAATGTTCTGTATATATCTGTTAAGTTTGATGGTTCCAAGGTATAGTTTAAATCCATTGTTTCTTTGTTGGCTTTCTGTCTTGATGACCTGTCTAGTGCTATCAGTGGAGTATTGAAGTCCCCCACCATTATTGTGTTCCTGTCGCTCTCATTTCTTAAACGTATTAGTAATTGTTTTATAAATTTGGGAGAACCAGTGTTAGGTGCATGTATATTTAGGATTGTGGTATTTTCCTATTGGACAAGGCCTTTTGTCATTATATAATGTCCCTCTTTGTCTTTTTTAACTGCTGTTGCTGAGTGTGGCTAAGCAATGACATTTTTGCAGTGAATTTCC
This sequence comes from Callimico goeldii, assembly GCA_963573925.1. Classification (NCBI taxonomy): domain Eukaryota; kingdom Metazoa; phylum Chordata; class Mammalia; order Primates; family Cebidae; genus Callimico; species Callimico goeldii. Next base: position 24,454 of record CAUYOR010151942.1, read on the forward strand.
CGGTATTCTTTGTGCTTCTTGTATTTGGGTATCTAGGTCTTTAGCAAGACTGGGGGAGTTTTCCTCGATTATTCCCCCAAATATGTTCTCCAAACGTTTAGGTTTCTCTTCTTTCTCAGGAATGCCGATTATTCTTAGGTTCGGTCATTTAACATCATCCCAGACTTCTTGGAAGCTTTGTATTTTCTTACTGTTTTTTCTTTGCTGTTGAATTGGGTTAACTTGAAGACCTTGTCTTCAGGTTCTGAATTTCTTTATTCTACTTGTTCTATTGCTAGGACTTTCTAGAGCATTTTGCATTTCTATAAGTATGTAGTTTCCTGAAGTTTTCCTGGTTTCTTATTTATGCTGTCAATTTCATTGAATATTTCTGTCTTCACTTCTTGTATCATTTTTTTTTTTAATTTCCTTAATTTGGGCTACACCTTTCTCTGGTGCCTTCCTGATTAGCTTAATAACTAACTTCCTAAATTCTTTTTCGGGTAAATCAGGGATTCTCTTCTTGATTTGGATCCATTGCTGGTGAGTTAGTGTGACTTTTGGGGGTGTTAAGAGCCTTGTTTTGTCATATTACCAGAGTGATTTTCTGGTTCCTTTTCATTTCCGTAGGCTCTGTCACAGGGAAGGTCTAGGGCTGAGGCTGTTTTTCAGATCCTTTTGTCCCACAGGGTTCTCTTGATGTGGAACTGTCCCCCTTTTCCTATGGTTGTGGCTCCCTGAGAACCCAGCTGGAGTGATTGTTCTCTCTCTTCTGGGTCTAGACACCCAGCAAGTCTGCCCAACTCCAGGCTGGTACTGGGGGTTGTCTGCACAGAGTCCTGTGAGGTGAACCATCCGTGGGTCTCTCAGCCGTGGATACCAGCGCCTGTTCCGGTGGAGGTGGCAGGAGAGCGAAGTGGACTCTGTGAGAGTTCTTAGGTTTGGTGGATTAATGCACCGGCCTCCTGTGGGAGGTGGTGCTTTCCAGAGAGCATCAGCTGTGGTATTCTAGTGAGGAACAGGTGGTGAGCAGGGCCCTAGACCTCCCAAGAGGTCTCCCAAGAGACCACCCTTTGTCTTTCACTACCAGGGTGGGTAGGGAAGGACCATTTGGTGGGGGCTGGGCTAGGCCTATCTGAGCTCAGACTCTCCTTGGGCTGTCTTGCTGTGGCTCAGTACTTGGGGTGTCTCCTGAGTCCTGCAGGAGCAATCCACTTCCTTCAGAGGATCTGTGGGTCCTCTCAGGTTTCTGATTTATTCCTGTGGTTGTTCTGGAGCAAAAATCCACAATGCAAGCCTCCAAATGTTGTTCCCGGAAGGAAGCCTGTGCTTTTGCTACTTTCATACTTAGTGTATGCACTGGTTGAAGTTGGCTATGGACTGCACCCTTCACACACACACACACACACACACACACACACACACACACACACGATTTGATTAGATTATATTTCTGATTTATTATGGCAAGTTCACAGAAATTGATTGTAGTAAAATGGCAGCTCAGAACCTGAGCAAGTGCAGCGTTTCTGAGCAGGTTGTTTCTCACTGAACAGAGCTCTCTATAGAGGCTGTCAGCACCTGGGCAGTCAAAGGCCCAGAATAACATCTCTGCATATGTCTTCACTGCATGTCTGGAAGCCCCTTTTCCTACAGCATGCAGTTCAGGTGCTGTCTCAGTGCTCAGGGGCACAGAGCAAACAGAATCTGCACCAACTGCTCCTGTCTGCATCCTGTTGACCTGGCACAGATGACACGCGGGCCCTGGTTTCTCTCTTGATTCGCTCACATTCATGCCATTCAGGGTATGGATGTTGGGGTGTGATCCTACTGCCTGTCTGTCTCTTTTCCACCTATGTTTCCTACACAGAATCTAGCAGTACCATCCATCTCTAAGGCAGGAATGACAGTAAATGCCCTAGCCTGGGTTTCAGAGGGTGGCAGTAGCTATGCAAGGAGCTGGAAATGTTAAGTCTGAGTAGAGCTCTTGGTGCGCTTCATGCATTTTCCAGGTGTGATTGGGTTGTTGGAGGTGGTGTGATGTGTGAGATCTGTGATGAGGTGGTGTGATCCGTGAGATTTATGATTGGTTGTTGGAGGTGGTGTGATCTGTGATTGGGTTGTTGGAGGCGGCGTGATGTGTGAGATCTGTGATTGGTTGTTAGAGGTGGTGTGATGTGTGAGATCTGTGATTCAGTTGTTGGAGGCCGCGTGATGTGTGAGATCTGGGATATGGTTGTTGGAGGTGGTGTAATGTGTGAGATCTGTGATTCAGTTGTTGGAGGCGGCGTGATGTGTGAGATCTGGGATATGGTTGTTGGAGGCGGTATGATGTGTGAGATCTGTGATTTGGTTGTTGGAGTGGTGTGATGTGTGAGATCTGTGATTTGGTTGTTGGAGTGGTGTGATGTGTGAGATCTGTGATTGGTTGTTGGAGGTGGTGTGATGTGTGAGATCTGTGATTTGGTTGTTGGAGGTGGTGTGATGTGTGAGATCTGTGATTTGGTTGTTGGAGTGGTGTAATGTGTGAGATCTGTGATTGGTTGTTGGAGGTGGTGTGATGTGTGAGATCTGTGATTGGTTGTTGGAGGCGGTGGTGTGATCCGCAAGACTTGCAGGTGTTCTTTGGTTGTTTTGAGGTGCTGTACTTTGTGAAGGGAGCTCAACATCTTTCAGTGTTCCGTGGCTGAGATTTAGATGTGTAGGGAACCCAAGGGCAGAACATTATATTGTGAGGAGTTTTTGAGGAAGGAAAAAGGAGTAATTTTTCTCTTTAACATCTACACTGTAGTGCTTCCTACTTTCCTTCCTATTATAAAAATCGTGCGTGTTGGTTATTAATTGCTCATTGCTGATGCTGTGTTAATGTAGCCGTCATGGGAGTGCACTCATATCACTAGTGCTCTGTATGTGATCATATTCACATAACACTACTGACAACAGAGTTATTTCACCTGCAGCTCAAATTATTCTTGTTCCATTGGAATGCAAAGCACATCACTTTAGAAATGTCTTGTGTCTGTTTACTGAGAAGTCTTTATTTAAATGGGAGTCATTTCATACTCTGGAAGGTCTGAGCCTGCTTCTGTTTTCTTTGTCCACCTGACAGGAGCTCTGCAGGAGCCTGCAGGTCACCCGGAGCAGGACGGGGAGGAGCTGAGCCGGACCCTCCACCTGGAGGAGGTGGTACAGGAGGCCGCAGGCGAGTGGCAGACCCTCACCCACGTCTTCTGATGCAAGTCGCAAGTACACCTTTCAGAACGTTTCTGAAGTTACATTTTGTGAAGAACAAAGCACTTGGAATCTCTGTTTTAAACCTTCAAGTGTTAAAACCGTTACCACAATAGTTTTTTAGCTATAAAATTATCTAAAGAATCATTGTCTTTCAGAGACTCACAGGAAAAAACTGGGAAAAGTGCCACCGCGTTGTTCTCTCGTCTACAAATCACTGAACTCAGGTACTACAGTGGGCAGTTTCCTCCTCAGTCTCCTCCGTGGCCAGTGCGTCTAGTCCACAAAGCAATTAACTGAGTCTTACTATCATTGTAGTGTGATTTCTTTGTATTAGCAAAGACAGAAAAGCTAACATGGCAAAGTATGTAAGATTGTTCTTCACGCTTCCGGTTATGAGAAGTATAGCTTACAAAGCAAGCATAGGATTGGTGCATGAAGTTCACAGGAAAATATTCCGACACACAGGGGAGTTTTTACACTCTTTTCTCTGTGCATTTTGAAAATTAGTGAACATTGACTCTTTTTAATCTACCGTAAGTTAATATAACCGATACCTTGAGAGATGGCTGGACCAATTCTCTCTCCACGACAAATATTTAATCATTAGTTACAAGAATGCAGTATCTGGGGCGTCAACACAGGGACTTGAGTAAACCTGACCCACAAATAAGGATTCAGCTGTCCACATGGGCTGGTGACACGCTTATTGCATCAATCTATGATCAGGTTCAGGGGTTAGATCATCGCAGAAGCACAAGCCATACATCGCAAGTAGGAAATCACAGAATTGTCTGCTAGGAACTGGTAACCGTGGCCCTGTCCACCTCAACAAATAAGAAGCATATTTGTAGCTTATGGTTTAGAATCCATAAAAACCCCATGACTTTCTCTTTGTGCATAAACAGATGTATTTTTGATTTCAGGGAATTCTTCAGTATCGTCAATGGTGCCACATTAAACATGTCCCAAACCAAATCCCACCCGTGCTGGGCAGAGTGCGTGCACGCCATTCCTACAGCATTCCAAAGATGGAAGGTTCTTTACTTCATGTTGATTTTTCCTTTGAAATTATTTATATGTTCTATATATAAATACATATGTACATAGATATATGGGCCTCTGTGTGGCTGAACAGTATATTTTGTAAATATAAGCACTGGTCCTAATTGCAGAAAGAGTGTCTGAGTGTCACCTCCCCACGAGCACTTCAGATCAGTATCGCATTCATTTTATTAATAAATGGATATCTTTTTCATTGTAATATAAAGCTGGGTTTTATTTTTTTTCCTGAAAAATAACTGCCTTTATTTTCTCTCATTGCCTCCTTGGTTTCAGAAGAGAGTAGTTTTATTATAAATATTGTATGGACTTTGTATATTAAGAGAGGAGCTCATTTCAGATTCCTAAAGAAATAGACATTTTACTGTTACTTTGAAAGGGCATCTTTTGATTTTTGTTGTTGTTCACTTTTGGCATATGTATATAAGTAATACTGATGGTGATATGAAAACTTTGTTATGTGAAAATATTTAAGTCAGAAAATTGTTAAATAATATTACTTCTTTTCCAAACTGTTTTGTCTATTGTATATTTTTTTAAGACAAAGAAAAGCCTTATTTGACGTATTCTTGTGATACTGGACTTCTTACCAATCCCGAGGTTTCCTTCCGTGAATGTCTATGTGTGAACCTGACTGTAGTTGGCATATTCAGAATAACTGTAATTGTGCTAGAGTTTTAAAGGTTCTGCTTTTAATGCACTTTTTATTTTATAATTTTGTATTGAAATATTTTAGAAATGTTGATTAATTTTGATGAACAAATATCCCCAAAGTTTAAATTACTGGAATTTTACATTTTTGTTCTTGCTGGGTTATTTATTTGGATTTTAGCATTAAATATCATCTCAGGACAGCTCTAAAGGGGTTGTTTAATTCCTAATTGTATAGAAAGCATAGTTTGCTGAGTTGTATTGGTTAATTAACTATTTAAGGCCTTAACAGGTGAATCTAGAGCCAACTTTTATTTTGGTTAAAGAAAAAGAAAATATCAATAATTCAATTTTGTGTCTTTTCTGAACTTATTAGCAGGCAAACGTAAGGCATTTTATGTATTATTTTGATTTACTTCCTAATTATAAAAGATGCTTTTTTGCAGAACATTCCTTGAAAATATAAGGTTTTGAAAAGACATAATTTTACTTGAATCTATGTGGGGTACAGGTTGATCTTTTTATTTTACTGGTTTTAAAAATTCTAGAAAAGAGATTTCTAGCCTCACGTATAACCAGGGTTTTGAGGATAATGAACTGTATTTTTAGAACTTTCTCATCGTAGTATATCTGCTTTGGAATAGCTATAAATAAAAAATGAAGTTAGGATATGTGATTAATTTTTTTTGTTTGAAAATATTTAAGATAAAATAGTTTGGCATGTAAGTTAATTTCAAGTTCAGATATTTTTAAGAGAGAACTTCAGTGGTATTTTTCTTCACTTCTGTGAAGTTTGGAGGAGCTTACCCCCAGAATGTCCCCTGGAAAGGTGTCAGACTTTAAAAATCAGGGTTTTTAAATCACTCCGCGACAGTGAGTATCCCGGGCCTATGCCACAGCTGCTCCTGTGCCCTTTGGTTTGCTGATGTGTTCAACAGCACGCAGTCATTTAGGAGCCTTTCGAAAGTTCCTAAGTGTCTTGATCCTGCTTTTGTGCTCAGGTAACTGAACCACTTAGGCTGAAAGAATGAATTGCCTTTGCAAAGGTACCGAACATGAAGCTGAGCTGCAGGCATTGAGGAAGCAGGAGGCACGCAGCCTGTGTGGAGTCCCGGTGGCTGTGGCTCCAAGGAACGGCAGCAGATGAAAAGAAAGACCTTCTTTCAAAAATGCAGATTCAGATGCCACCCCACCCCCACCAAGCTGTACTTTTACCCCTTTTAAAAACTTGAGGTGCTTAGAAATTATCTAAATAGAAGAAATCCTGTGACACGGCCTCTGCCAGCCAGGCCAGTGGGGGCTGATCAAACGCCACCCTCATCTTGCTGTGTTCTTCGGGTGGGACATGGAGCATCTGTGCTTGTCCAGCACTCAATCAGGGAGTGCTCCCTCGCGCACACTTTCTGCACCCCATTGTAACTTTTTAAGGAAACTTGAATTTTGAAATTATAGCTAGTGTTCTGTGTCTTCCTTTGAACTCTCATATCACATTTATTACAAGAAACGCATGTATACACGCAGGTACAAGATTTTTTAAAGTAGAAGTGGATTTCTGTTCTTGCTGTGGGTTTTCCTCTTTTTAGAAGAATATTTGTAACTCGTTAGGATACACATTTTAACGTGAAATGACCATCACACAGATTTATTTTGATAATATTCAAGATAAAATAGTTTGGCATGTACATTAATTTCAAGATTTATGTATGTAACATTTTTAAAGGAGATTTGTAAGATACATAGAACTGCTTTCTAGTTAATATTTCTAAGTCTGTCTCATGTCTGCTTCTTACATTTTTTTCTGAAGCTTATTTCAAAGTTAATATCGCCCTCCCCCCCAAAAGAAGGTAAACCAAGGGTTGATCATTGCGAATTTATCCCTTTTCCAAGACCTACCACATAGAAAGTCAGTGAGGCAGAGGTGAGATTATGCAACTGCTACTTCTGAAGGAAGAGTTCTCTCTGTGTCACTTCATCTGTGTTCGTGTAACGTGGGTACTTTGGATCTTTTAGAATAAAATTTCAAAAGTGCCTACATACATAATGCAATTTAATGTCGTATCTCTACTTGGGGCCTCTACATCTTTACCGCATTCTAATGAAAGGATCATACGCCAAAGGCCACAGAGCTGGCATCTTCTTCACTGTGGAGAAAGTGGGAGCCACAGAGCTTTGTGTGGGTGAGATGCCCACACATGCCTAGAGAGACATGTTCTTTGTCCTGGGGGTTGGGGGGCTCACCCTCTGTGAACCGATTCCCTCCTCAGACTACCGCGCACGGATGAGCACACACTCACCCTAACAGAGACCATGGCAGTTCCTTATACGGATGACTGGCAACGAAGGCCCTAAAACAGGAAGATTGGTATAAATGGCAGGAGCAATAGGCAGTCAGGAGAGATTTTTCTATTGAATCTTTTTGTGTGTAACACTTTTTACAGCATGAAGACTTTTGTATTCAATCAAGATTTGTATCATAATGGACGGATTCTAAAGTGGCATAGGAATTCGTTCTTGATTCACCACTAAAAATTTTTAAAGTTAATTTTTTTTTAATTTATGGAAGAATTATCTTTTTATCTTCACTATTGTTTCATGGTCTATTTATACATTGAATGATATTTATTTAATCCGGTTTTGTATTAGAAATGGATAGTGATGCCGAAAGCCATTGTGCTGGCTTTAAAAATAATAAAAATAGTTTCTGTATTATTTTAAAACTCCTGTATACTTCTTTGGGTTCTGGGTGAGTTACAACTATTTAAAGATGGACGCTTCCTCTAGGTCACACTTGGCATGGCTCAACGCATAGGGCAGTGCTGAACTGACCATCGGTTCCAGCCAGGGCATTAAATCCTGGAGGATGTCCCCTGCTCCTCCTCTCTGCTTTCTCTCTGGTTTGAAAGGTGTTGAGGAGTGAGCGGAAGTGAAATACACATCCATTATAATATCCGTGTGTCTGTTTATGAGATATGCCAGATCCTGGACTTCCCAGAGCACCCAGGGAGTTACTTTATATCATCGGGTTCTTTTAAAATATACGTTAATCTTTTTTACTGCGCCTTACCTTTCCAAACTCTTAAAGAAGTCTGTAGTTGAGAGAGTCATCATCCTATTGAAATCAATTAATGATGTATTTTTTTCTACCACCTTATTTCTGGCACTGAGTAGGGACTCCAGACATTTTTGGACTGAAAAAGTTAAAGTGATAGTGACTTCCTGAATGTGGCCAAGAGGGAATGTTAGGAAATTGCTTTACTGTTCTTTCTGCTTGTTTCTTTGCTTGTAGGGGCCATATTGCTCTGATAGATTTTGAAATAGAGTGGGTGAGGGAACGGCTTTTTTTAACTATCAAATTATACAAAGTGTGTTCCCACTACGATGGATTGTCTCAACTACTGGCAGTGCTTTACCAGGTGAGTCTTACCCAGAGGCTGGGCTCCCTGTGCGAGTGAATAGAGTGGTCTTCCTTTAGCAAGAGCAAAGGCTTGCACCTGTAAGTATGCTCTGCGCTGGAATGCTGGGAGGGAGGCGGCCTGCGCCCCCACTGGGATGAGTTCTGCCTCTGGTGCTGCCTGTCCCTGGGCCAGCCAGTCACATTCTCTAGGCCTGGCTCCTCGTCCCTGGGGTGAGTTGATTGACTTTCTTTCTTTTCAGCTCTGCCTTCTACTTCGATTCTCAGTTAACCTGCCGTGTGGCATTGGGAGTCACTCTGCATGAGCCCCTTGCATTTCTGTTGGTCTTCTCCAGATGCTCTTGTTGGGCTGTTTGTACAGAGCACAGCCGGGGGAGATGGAGATGACCTCTTTCTCCAGCGTGAAGGGATGCTTGCTTATCGATTGGTGTAATCAAGACACTGTCGCCCTTGGTACCAAAGGCTGGGTAGGTGAATTTCCAGTGATCCCGCTGCCTTGGCCTGAGCAGCTGAAATTCCGCTCCCCAAGCTCAGCCCCTCCCCTACCACACCACCCACTGTGCAGGCATCCCCTGGCCCAGTTTGCATGGAGCTTTGGGGATGGGGGCCCAAATGTCCAAACAAACGCTGACTGTCTGGCTACCCCTGTTACTGTGCGTAAAATCCCTTTTGTCACCCAGGAGCCTGTGTCTTCTGCCAGCAGCCAGGAGGCTGGGAGGCTGTCCTGGAAGGAAAGTGGGAGAACCTGGGATGCTTCACGGCTGCCGACACTGGAGGCCTGGGGACAGCCCTGGCTCAGCTTATGATGTGCATGGAAGTTGTTAAATAAATGTTCCTGATATTCCACACCACCCACAGTGCTGCCCTCATCATTGAGGACATTCTCTTGTGACTTGGCACCTTTGAAACATTCAGTCCCTTAAGGCCCTACAGAAAGAATGACAGATGTCACTAGGCACACCCACGGAGATGCCTCACACACCCCTTCTACCAATTAGCAGATGCTTCCCAGTGTTATTATTCTGGGCCGATGAAGAGAGTTGTATGTTACTATTTTAGTAATTAGAACAAAGAGATCATTGGTTACCTTGGTAACCAAGCTCTATAAGAAAGAAATTCTTACATTTAACACGAAGCAGCTCACTTTGCTGTTAGCCAATTTTTTAGTAGTTCTGGGTAGTGATGGACAACAGCTGGCCAGTCTGCCTCCAGATGCTCCTTTTATTTTTGAGGTAGGGTCTCACTTTGTCTTCAGGCTGAGATTGGAGTGCAGGTGCAATCATGGCTTACTGCAGCCTTGACCTCCTGGACTCAGTGATCTTCCCGCCTCAGCCTGCCGACTACGATGCACACCCCGCACCCGGCTAGTTTTCATTATTTTGTTAGAGACAGGGTCTTGCTATGTTGCCCAGGCTGGTCTCAATGTCCTGGCTACAGGTGATCCCCACACCCCGGCCTTCACCTCCCGAGCAGCTGGAAGTACGGGTGTGAGCCACTGCCCCAGCTCTTCACCATGCACATTTTTTCCAGTTACATTTCAATCACCTTTGCCAACTTTAGTAATGCAAAGTCTTTGTCTTTTTTCTTTTTTTGAGAAAGGGTCTTGCTCTGTTGCCCAGGCTGAAGGACAATGACAATGGTATAATCTCGGCTCACTGCAACTTCCACATACTGGGTTCAAGTGATTCTCCTGCCTCAGCCTATAGAGTAGCTGGGATTACAGACACACCCCACCACACCCAGCTAATTTTGTATTTTTAGTACAGATGGGGTTTCACCATGTTGGCCAGGCTGGTCTTGAACTGCTGACCTCAGGTCATCCGCCCCCCTCAGCCTCCCAAAGCCCTGGGATTACAGATGTGAGCCACTACGCCTGGCCTGTTCTTTTTTTTTTTTTTTTTTTTTTTTTTTTGAAGCAGTTTCAAGCTTACAGAAAAGCTGTAAGGAAAGAACTGAGACCTCTCCATGTGTGGGTCTCCACAGACTCCTCTCGCACTGCCCTCGTCTTCCATGCACCACGCTGGCCATAGCCTGGCATTGTAGATGAGACTGTCTCCCAGGAGACCTGAGAGCTGGCCAACGTGTGTGGCAGGGGCTTTTGCCACAACCTGCTCAAGGCAGACAGGCAGGCAGCCTGCTGACCCTGGGGAGCTGACAGCCTGGCCACCATATTGGAAGGGAGATTTAACTCAGGATCATCTCTGCTTTTCACATGAACTTTACATCAGAAGCGGGAACTTAGCTGAGAAGTGGAGGGGCCCTGGCTGCTGTGGGAGGTAGGAAGGAGTGACTGTTCTATGGATGCCCTCGAGTCTCAGCCTGTCAGCCAGCTCTAGGAGTCTGTAAGATTCCGAAGCCACATAAGCCATTTCCTGGTGGTGGGAAGTTGAGGTAAGAGGCTGGAGAATGGGGAGCCCTGGCCTGCCTCTCTCAGACGAGGCTGGAGTTGCCTGGAAGGTGGATGAGAGCGCAGGTTGAAATCAGCCTGCTTCTACAAAACCAGACCATTCATTTAACTTCTGCGGCATCTCGCGCTGGAGAGAGCTGCAGTGGTTAACACGCCGCACAGCCCCGTCTGTGCTGTTGGGTCAGCCTTTGCCTCCCTGTCACCTCGTTTAGGATTTCAGTGACTAGCTGCTATTTGCAGTAGAGGAATCACCATAGAGACGCGGGCCGGCGTGCTTCACCTCAGAGTGTCTTTTTCGGCAGAGGTAAGAGTACTGCAGAGTCAGGTTTAATTCTAACATCTTGCCAAATGGTGGCTTAGAAAATATTTGTTGTTGCATGAGGAAAAATAAATTTCTGTTATGGACAGAATCGTGTCCTTCCAAAATTAGAGTTTTTGAAGCTCTAACTCCCAATGTGACTGCATTTTGAGATAGGGCCTTTATGGAGGGAATTCAGGTTAAATGAGGGCAGAAGGGCAGGGCTCTATTCCAGTAAGAATGGTGCCCAAGCTCTCTCTGTGCCATGTGAGGACACAGCTACCCAAGGAGAGGCCTCGCCAGAGACCAGCACCTTGATCTTGGACTTGCCACCTCTAGAACTGAGGAAGTAGCCACCCAGTTTGTAGTATTCTCTTGTGGCGTCCTGAGCAGACTAACACACCCCCATATTAACTGATGGCTTTGCTCTTCTGTAAAAGTTGCTCGGAGAGAAGTCTCACTCACTGTTTTACAGTTTCTCCCTCAGTCCCTAGTCTGTCTTCTCACATGATCCCGATTCCAACTGATAGTTCCCGTTCCAGGCATGGTCATTCACCGGTGTCTCCCGGGCAAACCAGCCGCTGCCCGTTCGCTGTGCCACTGCCTCCTCCTCGCCAGCCCTCCGTAGACACTTCGTTTTTCTGTGCAGGAACTTTACGCTCCAAGCTCGGAGGCTGCTCTGTCAACTCCATGCACGCTCCCTGCCCCTCCAGATGGGCGGCCAGCACGGAGTGGCAGGGCACCGCTGTGCAGACGGAAGCGTGATCACTGTGGTTTCTATGTCCAGCTCCACGGCCCCTCACGGCCCCTCTAGCCTCTACTGACAGTGGTCCTTACAGCCTGTGCAGGGGGGTGGGGGTGGGGGGTGGGGATGCGGGGAAGGGGGGAAAGGTCCTTATGGCCTGTGGGGGTGGGGAGGGCCTTACAGCCTGCGCGGGGGTGGGGGTGGGGTGGGGTGGGGGGGATGCGGGGAAGGGGGGAAAGGTCCTTACGGCCTGCGGGGGTGGGGCAGTGTGGATGGGCCTCTGCGTCCACGAGGCTGGGGCTCCGGCAGCCTCCCCCTTGGATCTCAGCCAGGTAAGTTAATTTCTAGTCACCTTCAGGAGAAAGTGGGCAGGGCAGGCCACTGCAGGCAGGTGTTCAGTGAGCACACAAGCTCCCTGGCTCCGTTCCCAAATATTCACCTGAGTATTGTGCTGTCATGGTACATGCTAGCCTATGATGTACCCTTGGTTTGCCTTTTAATGCATTTTCCACGTATGTTCCATTAAGATAGATTTCCCAACTAAAAGAATACAAGTTTCAAAATGTAACTATCTTTGCACGATTTTCCAATTCCTCGGTTGGAGGGGGTCTGGGCAGGGGTTCAGGCGGCCATGGGCGTGGGCTTTCTGCCTGCCATGCCTGCCAGGGGCTCAGGCGGCCATGCCTCCAGCCGCAGCAGTTTTTCCTGCTATCGTGATAAATGTAGTCATATTCCCAAGCTCCCCACCCTCCGGTCCTCAGGCTGGAGTCTGAGGCTCTCTGATCCCTGGGAAACAGGAGCATGTAATCTTTCCCTCATTCAGCGTGGAGGGTCCCTTCCTAACGGTCACAAATGCAGAGCATTTCTCACAGCTGCTGCTAGAAACCGGTGGTTCCATTAAAAGCAAAATGAAGGCCCGGAGCAGTGGCTGGCGCCTGTAATCCCAGCACCTTGGGAGACTGAGGTGGGCAGATTGCTTGAGGTCAGGATGAGGCCAGCCTGGGCAACATTGTGAGATCCTGCGTCTACAAAAAATATAAAAATTAGCTGGGCGTGGTGGTGTGCGCACCTGTAGTCCCAGCTACACGGGAGGCTCTGGCAGGAGGATAGCTTGAGTCTGGGAGGTTGAGGCTGCAGTGAGCCAGGATTGCGCCCAACCTGGGTGACAAAGCAGAATCCTGTCTCAAAAGAAAAAGAAACAATGAAAGAGACTTCAGTCTTGTCTTTTTGAAGAAAAATTCTTGTAACTGAAGGCAACTGTAAGTAAAACAGCACGCTCTTTCATGTTGCCGGAGAAAAAGGTGGCAGGGGCCGTCGTCCAAGGCTCCTGGGTTCGAATCTGCAGGGGGCATAGATTGGAAGCTTGTCTTCAGAGACACTGAATATTATTTTCCTGGTGAGAGACTGTGTCTAACAACTAACTCTGTTCCACCTTCTCTAGTAGCCAGAGACCCTCTGATGAGGGTCTCTCCCACAGGCAGAAGGTGGCCCTGCCTGGAGCCCCAGCGGCACCCGGTCACATTAGCTCCACAGACCCGGCTCTTGCTTGACGACGCGGGCCTGTGAGCTGCAGCCCGGGACACAAAAGAAGACACCTGTTCAAATTCCATTAAAAGTTTATTGTTTTATTTCAATATTCAGGAAGAGTGTACACTTTCTGATGAGCAGTCGCCACAGCACGTGCTGCGTGGGTGTGGCCACGGACGGATCGCAGAGCGCTTCTGCTGGAAAATGTGGAGGTTTGTCTGGAGTTTTGTTCTTGGTAACCCTCTCATCACTGAGGCTATATATTAATAGACATTATATTAACCCCGAACGAAACATTCAGAATTAGAATGGGATTAAGAAGACGCGTTTTGGCATCACGCTGGCTTCCTCATCTTCGTCCCCAGGGAGGGTGATGCCAGCGCGAGGCTCTTTGGAAGGCCTGTCACGGGTGCGCTAAAATCAAAAGGTGGGTCAGTAGGTTAGGGAGGGAAGAGTGAAGGAGGTGTCAGCAAGTGTTAGGAAGGCCGCAGTCAGAAGAGCTCTTCTCAGCGCAGCCCCCGCGTCTCGGTGAGTAGTTCGGGAGCAGGTGCACGCCTGTGCCTACTCGCTACGACGCGTCTTCTGGGAGGAGGCGGACGAGCCGGTTATCTTCTCAGGGAGGGTTAGTGCGACCGCTGTGCACCGCCGCTGCCAGCACGCCTGGCCACGGTGTCTAAGGGCGACCTTTGCGGCTGCGAGGCTGCCCAGAGGACTCCTACCTTCTGCTCCGAGTGCGCAAGTCTTCCTGGACTCTCCGGCTGTGGGCTCTGCTTCAGAAACGGGGTCGTTCATAGGGGCTGTTCTGGGGCCACCGTGCAGGGCAACAGTGGCGTCCAGAGGCCGCCTGCTCGACATCTCCATCACCAAATCTCCAGGAAGACCCTGTTTCTGTGTGAGGCCATTGCCCAGCCCACGTTTGCCTCCTTTTCCTCCCTCTGCCACACGCGAATTCAGCTAATTGGGGTGTGTGGGTAGCCGCGGCCTGGGGGCGTGCCCCCCTCTCTGTGCTGCCCCACGTTGGAATCTAACAGCTGCCCAGCCCACATGTCACATACCAGAAGCTCCCACATATAGTAAGCCACTCCTCGACTGTCTAATCCTGTTAGGAAAAATGAAATCAACTTTAGGAGGTGAGAGGAGACAGGAAAAAAAAATGGGAAGCATGGATGTCAACAGTCCTCTCTGCCGCCCTCGTCCTCTGTCTCTGCAGCTGTGCGCCTCCATGGCAGTGCCCAGCAAAAGCGCGAGGATGCCGCAGCCATGGCAAAAAGAAGGTCCAAGGATGGAGGGTGAGCGTGGAGGGATGCCTGTGCACCTGGCCCGAGGAGACCCGTGTGCGTCTGCGGGCACACTGCCGGGAAAGGGGTATGATCCACACACGGAAAGGGACTGTTTCCATTTTCTCCATGTAACTGTTGGCCAGAGATCGCCGCAGGCTGCCGTGTGCCCGGCCCTGCTATGTGCACAGCTCCACAGGCATTAGGGGAGAGGGCATCTGCTCTAACTCGGTAAGGGGTGCGAGTGGGATTAAGGTTTTAAGGCAGTTATATTAAGAAGCTGAGGGCAGGAGTCTGGAACCAGGTGGGTTTTCAGCGTCTAGCCATGGGTGATCCAGAGCGACTATCTCTTCCTCCCTGAAAAGGAAGAGAGAGGAGTTAGGATGAGAGTCCACGGCGTCCTCCCAACCAGCATTCCCCTCTTCTGTGGCCCAGGTGGATGGTGAGCCGTGGGGTGTCTCTCTCAGCTGCATCTGCTGATAGAAGTGGCATCACAGAAAGTTGGTATTTTCATTCCATTCCTCCCGACCCCCCTCAGCCAATGCTAATTGAATTTTCAGTTCCGTGAGAAAGATTCCCTGGAATCTCTCAGGTCCCAGGTAGTGGTGCCTGGCATAACACCCTCTGCGTAACAACGCTGCGCTTCTGTGGGCGAAGGTGCAGCCGCTGCGTTGCTTTGAATGAACACTTTCTCTCTCTCAACTAGAGTCCAGGGCCACCGAGGGGAGCTGCCAGTGATGACAGGAGCAACTTCTTTTTCCAGGAGACCAGAGCACACCCCTCACTCACTACAGGCACAGAAAAGAGCAAAGCCACATGTCCGTCCCTGGAGATGACCCTCCTGTGTGCCATCCCATCCGCCACGCCAGACAAATGAAATGCACAGGGAGGTTTGTCTGCAAACTTTGACTTGAAGGGATCTTAAAACCATGCACTTACATGTTTTGGGGATAAATAGTTGGCAGCCAACTGAGATGGCACACTGGTGCCCCGTGGCCCACGTGTAGAGGCAGCCAGGCACGGCATCCCTCTAGAAAGAGGCACGTCGGTCACTCAGAACACCGTTTAGATCGACGAAGCAGAACAGAACTGCACTTTTTTGCATTCAAATTTTAGTCTCTCTCCTTCGGTTCCCCTTCTTTATGAAACGATCAATTTTGACTAAGAGCCCCCAGAAAGCAAGAGAGAAGAAATCCGCTCTTCACTGTGGCTGATCAGTAAGGAGCCGACAGTGTCCTCATCTAATTCTACATCGTCCACCATAGCGGACGCCAAGAGTCCTTACACACAACACAGCTAACAGGCCAGGGTGACAGTCCTGACTTCTCAGGGGGGTTTCCAAGTACATACTTAGCTTTATAAACAAGCCTCTACATTGCAGTTAAACAACTCACTTAAGGGATTTTGTTTTCACAACGAATATGTTTCTGAAATTCTAGCCTGGGGGAGCCGCCTTAGGAACCATCTAGTGAGACTTCCCTCCCAAGACAGGAGGCCCCTTGGGGGCCAGCCTCTCCCTCAGGAGTGTGGGTGTTTCCTGGGCCATCCTGGCTTAACTTGAACATCGCTGGCGATGGCGCTGCCCCCTGGAGTAGCCCGGCCTTAGGACTTCCTGGAAAGTGGTAGAACCACTGTCCTATGAAGCCAAGTGATTCCCTGATAACTCACTGACATACATCTTAACTTTCTTCATGGCCCTTTTGACATTGAAAACGGTGGGCTGGGCATATTGGTTTTACTTTTTACCAGTGAACCTATAATTAGTAGAGCACTGACCTTGCAGGAAACGCATTTTTCCCGTTTTCCCTTGTGCTCACCACCCCACAATCGGCATTCCTATCATCCTCTCCTTACAGCCCAGGAGCCAAAGCTTAGCCAGCCCGAGGGAACCAGGATTAGAACCTGGCATGGATGCAGCATCCACGCTTCACTCTATTATGCCTTGCCACTTGGAGTCATCTGATCTAGGCATCTGATCCGCCCTGGGCTCAGGTCAGGATAAGGCTGAACTCACAAGGTGAAGGCTGGACTGAACTTTTCTCTCAGGACAGGAAAGAACAGAGCCTACTGCAAAAGACAGATACTCCTGTCTCTGCTTTGACACCTCACACCACAGAAACACTATAGGTGGGGAAACGTTCACATGTATGTACGTGGAAATTAACGCACATGGAACTAGGAGGCTTCCTTGATGTCCTCATGTGGTTCCCGAGTGATGAGTGACTGGCATAGTGTTTCTACCCAGTTCCCCGCACAGTGCTAGGCTTCCAGATTTGAGTCTTTTCCTCTCAGTACTGATTTCCAGCAGCACCAGAAAGAACAGGAAGGAAAGATGGAAAAGGCGTTAAGTGCCATGGAGTTCCTGTCCTCCCTCCCTGCCTGCCTCCAAACCCCTCACCTCTGTGGGAGCTGATTGACTCATGACTGGAACAGCTTCAAGTCAACTCAGTCACACGGCTCTAGTAGGCCAGCTTTGAACTTTTATGCAGGCAGTAAAATTTAATTACAGCCATATGATTTGAAATTTGCTTTAATTTGCTACATGGAAGCTTCCCTTGAACTCTACAGAAATTAAATAGCTTTTAAAAGCTGCTTACCAAAAACTTCAGGGAAAATATTGAACTTAAGTGGACGCACGGGTGGAGCGCGCTGGTTATGCCTGCACAGTGCGCACAGATCTGCAGGCAGCCTTGTATTCCTCAGGGGTCCCTGGTAAGCTCTGGCTTGCAAGCATCTTCGAGTGGCTGCTTCAAGCCTTGCACAGATTGCCATGAGCAGAACCTTTGCTAAATGGGGCCCCTCACTCACCTGGGCCTCCCAGCAACGCTGAGCCAGCACTTAACGTCCTGGGTGTTCTAACAGTCCTTCAGCTGGTACTGGAGGAATTACTTATCCAGATGGGATGACTCCCTATTTCCCAGGTGAGCACGGTGCCTGCTAAATCAACACAGCTGCCAACACAGCTGTTCACCCTCGGGCATTCTGACTCAGTCCCAGACAGCGGTCTGCGCGGGCATCCCAGGCGATTCAGAGGCAGCTGTCCTGCTGGCCAGGTGGGGTCAGACGCTGCTCACCCGGGAGCCTCGTCTCCGCCCTCTTGTGGCCACATCCTAGAACTGCAGCAATGAGCCGCATGATGGCCGGGAGGCTGGAGCATCTGGAGAACTGATTTTCTTACTCAGCCTCCCTGGGTCATGGCTTGGACTGGGAGAATTTCCGTTGAGGGGGGACCCTGCCGACCACTTTATCTGACGTAAAGCATGTAAGCAGCTCAGTGACACACCACTCCACAGACTGAAAGCTTTTCCTAAGACCGGCTGTCCTGAGAGCAGGGGCTGTGCCCGCCTCGCCTGCCTGTTGCACACAGAACCTCCCAGAATCGAGGCTCACAGCAGCCATCCTGCCCTCACTGAGGATGGGGGCTGGGGAACGTGTCTGTGCCCACGTGGATCCCAGCTGCAGGGCAGAGCCAGCCACACATCCAGACTCAGTAAATACACGGAGTCAAAGGTCAGGTGCCAGAATGCATGAGTGTGTCCCACACAAGAAAGACCCCTCCTCTCAGCACCCTGTGGAGACCCCCAGAGGCCTGGTTCTCTTCTGAGATGAAAATGCAAACGAAGGGGCCTGGGGCTTCCTGTGGCTCTCCTTTCACTGCATGAGAACAGCTTTCTAAGACTGAAAGGTTTTCTGGGTGACGTTTAACAATAATGATGGTGACTGCTTATCTAAGGAACCCGTGTTTGTCACCACCTTTTACTTTCACAGTGATTCTGTGAGCTGAGTGGGCGTGTTACCTCCATTTTACAGATGAGAAGACCGAGTCTTAGAGGCAGCTAACAGCAGACCTGGCCTTCGTCCTGGGTATGGTGGCTCCAGGTCCTCATAAGCCGATGGGACACTCCCCACTCCATGCTGTCTCTTGGGCGTCCCCTCCCGTGGCTCTAGGGATCTCCCCTGACACCCACGTCTGCTTGGCTCCTGCTTGCTCCTGAGGGCCCCAAGGCCTGGGCAAGGGCAAACTGCAGTCCACCTGGGCCCCAGCCCTGTCCCAGAGTCAAGGTCAGCCTCCTGCTCCGGCTCCTGAACCGGCCCAGGTGCAGCCCTTCCTCAAGCACCTGCAGCTCCACATGCATCTCGGGGAAAACCTGCCTGCAAATGCAGATGGGCACTGCCACCTGCACCCCGGCATGCCTGCTGGGACAGAGCATGCCCAGAGCACAGTGCGGCGCGACTGAGTCAGAGGCAGCCACCACCCTTGTGCTCAGCTCAGCTGGCGTTTGTTGCTGGGACCCCTCAGTCCCCGCTCAGTGACCCTGAGCAGAGGGTATCTTACCAGCTTAAAAATTTTGGAAAGCGTGCCCTGGGCATCGACTCCCTTGAATCCCTTGTGAGCCGATTTATAGTCGGACGCTCTGCCTCCGTAGCCAAATCCTGGTCTCTGCCCTTCGGCCCCCTGCAAAGAAAGACCAGAGCTCAGCCTCTACCCCAGGTGCAAGGCAGTCTGCTTGAGCCACTGAGAGCTGCCACCAGGGCCCCGGGGAAGGGCCCAGGCCCCGGACTGGGCTAGTGAGTGGTTCAGGAGCCACAGACTAGCCCTGAGCTGGGGGGGCGGGGCGGGAGAGGCGGCTCCCCGGACCTATCAGGGCGTTAGCCGCAGAGAGAGGAGGGCTGTGGCTTGGGCGGAGGCTCTCGTGGCTCTCTCACGTGGCTCCCACGCACAGTTAAGGATCTACATCGTTTAGGGAACAGTTGCTTACCTTTGCGCTGTGGGGTGGTCAAGAGAAGATTAGCAAACATGAAGCAAATCAAGGTAAGGAGGCTCCTGCCTACCCGTGTTTGGAGGACTCGCACCTGGGGGCTGTGCCGGGTGTGGGGCCCGTCCCGGAGGCCCCTGGAGGGCGCGGGGCCTTTCCTCAGGGCTCCTCGCTGATAAGATTTGCACAGACTGGATTCTGGTCACATGGACCCTGAGGTTCTAGGATCGATTATCTGGGGGATCAGGAATCCCTGGCCTTAGTAAAATGTGGAGGCTCGTATCTTTTCTAAAGTTTAGAGACAAAATCCTGAGCTTTCTCCCAGGCGTGAGCAGGAATCAGCCTCCCTGGGCCATGGCTTGGACTGGGAGCAAGGCCCTTGACGGGAGTCTGGAGCTGCTGAGCGGGACAGAGGGAGGAGGCAGGACAGAGGGAGGAGGCAGGCCTGGCCGGCGCCCGGTGCGGGGCGTGGGGATGAGGGTGCAGCGTCTCAGCTCCCCAGCCTCCCGGTCTCCTAGCACCTTTCTAGCTCCTCCAGCTGTGTGACCTCGGGCAGGGGTAGGAACCTCTCTGAGCTTCAGTTTCCTCATCTGTACAATGAGGTTGTGTGAGAACACGATGAAGAATGCATGGCGATGCCACTCCCCAGGTGGGGGCTGCCAGCTCCGGACTGTGGTGCCCTCTGTGGTTTACGGATGATCAGGCCGCCCTGCCCTGGCCTCGTCAGCCCCAGCAGCCCCTCTGGCTTCCTCATGGGCCGTGTGACTGAGGGGCTTCCTGACTCACACGGGCGTGAGTGCTCCGGGACTACTGTGCTGTCCTCTCAAGTGGGAAGTCCACCGCTTGCTGTGGGGTCTGGGTGCGGGGGATGTTAGCCACTGGGGCGACGTGTCCACCCTCGGTGGCTGCACCGTCTGTGGGAAGGCTGACCGTGCTGTTGGCTTTTCAGGGTGGGATCTCAGCAGGGCTTGTGAATCTACTCAATGGTCAGGGTCCCAGACTCACTTTGCGTTTTGCCAACAAGATGTGGGAGCCTGTCCTAGAGCCGTGAAGACTTTGCGGAAGCCGAGCCAAACCGTCTCCCCTGCAGCTGCCTGCAGCCTATTTCCACGTCATTAAAGTGTGTTGACCAACCTAGCCCCCCTCTAATTCAGAGGGCTCGAGGCTTCCAGAGCCCTAGGCTGCTCCCAGAACCTCTGCTGGGCGCCTCCCGCTGTACAAGTACTTCCAGTTTTCATTTGACCTGTGCTTAGGAGCAAGCACGGTCACTCAGAACCCAGGCAGCTGCTTCTGTGTGAACGGCTGATTCAGGGGCTACCCCGTGAAGTGAGGGACAGAGGGTGTGTGGCAAGAAGGTCTAAGCACACGCATGCGGGGACAGCCAGCCTCGCCTTTGCGTCCTGGAGGTTTCCAGGGTCGCGCACACCCTGATGGTGGGGGCGTGGGAGGCCAGGCTGGTGGTCCCAGCCACATGGCAGAACGCCACTTCCCCTGCACATGCTCCGTCATTGTCTCACTATTGCTTTTCTCCAGAAGTGGTTTTTGAGAACTAAATCTGGGGACTGACTTTCAGACTAAGAACCTGCTTGGCCTTTCCTCCTTTCAAATCCTTAGTCATGTTTATCTTTGGGCAACCTAGAATGTTCCAGGACACACACACACAGTTTAGAAAGAGAAAGTGGGGCTTTCCGCCACTCCAGACAGGAGAGGGTCCTGCAGCGCTGGGGACAGCCAAGCAGACGAAAGGCAGAGAAGGGTTTTGCTTGGAAAAAAGAAAAATTCAAGAAACATTAGTAGGACCCAAAAAGGAGAAATGCAGAGAGGATTGCAGGGGGTTTCTTGTTAGCTGCGGGGCGGAACGGCCTGTGTGTGGTCCCCAGCGCTCCACATTCAGGGAGGATTCTGCGTGCGCCCCAAAGTCCACGCCTAGAAAATTAAGAGCAGATAAAGAGGTAGCTAAAGTAAGATTTCTGGGCCAGAAATGAATTTCTTTCTTCAGTGTCATCTGTCTCCTGCTGGCACAGAGAATAAACAATTAATTGGCTGTGAGTCCTGGCCCATGTACATTTCTACATGACTGCCATCATTTGGCAAATCCATTAGGTCAGAAAACGCAAGTCAAATATGCACGAATATGAGACGTTTCAGGAAACAGCTCATCATTCAGAATAATAATGTGTGGGACTAACACGGGGTCCGTGTGGAATCCTTTCCCCGCCATTCTCTCAAGTGCTGCTTCCCCTCCTCCCTCTTTCCCACTTTCTTTCTCTTTTCTGTTCCTCCTTCCTGTTCCTTCTCTTGTCTTTTAAAGTGATTCGTTCATTTATATGATGCTTATTAACTGAGCAGTAAGTGTAGGCGGGCTCTGTTCTAGAGAAAAGGGCGTTACAGTTTTGGAGACAGACAATCTATCTGCAGTGTGTTGGTGGTTATTTCTCCATTTGATTCTAAAATTAACTGTTATACAGTAAGAATCAGATCTGGTATTTGCTAGTAACTAAAGTCTGTAAGTTTGGTTTGAATATAATGATCGGCATTCTAATTTGGCTCAGACACCAAGTTTGTTCACTAGAAAGTTCAAATTGGGCCGGGCGCGGTGGCTCACACCTATAATCCCAGCATTTTGGGAGGCTGAGGCGTGTGGATCATGAGGTCAGGAATTCAAGACCACCCTGGCCAAGATGGTGAAACCCTGTCTCTACTAAAAATACAAAAAAATTACCCAGGCATGGTGGCGGGCACCTGTAATCCCAGCTACTCATGAGGCTGAGGCAGAGAATTGATTGAACCCAGGAGGCGGAGGTTGCAGTGAGCCGAGATCGTGCCATTGCACTCTAGCCTGGGTGACAGAGCAAGACTCCATCTCAAAAAAAGAAAGTTCAAATTGGCCATTTTAAACCTTCTTGAAAGTTTGCTTTGAGTATTAGCCTAACATTCCTAAGGAAGATTTCCTGGATGGCGGAAGGCTGTGTTTTAATTATTAGTGAGACACATACAAAACCAAAATCTTGAGATTAATGAGGTTACTGTAAATTGAGCAACTCTGTTCGTTAGGGGAATGATTTTTCCGAAGCGGATGTCAGTCCCTGGGTTACTGAGCTGGCCCAGCCAGTCCCACGTCCACCCTCAGGTTCCTGGGGCTTGTTTTTGCATTGGTTGTGTTGGAAGCAAGTTAAACATTTTCTGGGATGGACGTGGTGTTGCTGCCTCCCTGCGAGGGAGACCAGTCACTGGGAACCCTTTGGGAGAAGAGGGTCTGGCCTCGCAGGGCCGGGTCCCAGGCACAGAAGCAGGAGACCAGACCTGCCGGGAGGGAAGAGCCCGTGTCCTGTCGCCAGTGAAAGAGCCGCTGCCCGGTCACAGCTGTGGGCAGAGAGGTCTTGAGGGGAAAGAAAGGGGGGCGGGGAAGTAACCGAAACAGAGCAGGACACGAAAGCCGCGGGGATGTGAGGCCCGGGATGGAGGAGGAAGCCGACGGAAGCGCGCTGGTCACCTACCCAGCTAAATCTGCTCACGGACAGTCCTCTCCCCTGCATGAGGAAGACAAAGAAATAATGACATGGTGGTCAGTGATGGGAAGGTCCTTTCGATAACAGGAAACACAGTCGAAGCACTGCCGAGCCGAGGCGGCGAAAACAGCTTCCCTGGGAGCTTCCAGGGGGCCGCGTGGCTGTGGGAGGGCGGGGGAGGGTGCCGCGGGTCTGCTAGCCTGTCCTCCCTGGGAGCTGCCTGGTAACAGGCTTTGGGATGAACTCAGGTAGCTCTGAGCCTAACTCTGTCTTTGGTACATTATGGGACTTTAGGGAAGCTCTGTCAGTAGAGTGATGAATGGAAACATTCCAGGGTCTTACCTTTCCCTGCGATGGGGGTGGCGTGCGAGGCGTCACCTGGAAAGACACAGAGAACCGTGGGCTGCACCGGGAGCCCTATGCCGCCGCCGTGCGTGTCCTAACTGGCTCCCGCCTGCTGAGGGTGCCTATCGCATCCATCAGCTGTCAGAAGCAGCCAGGCGCTCAGCCCCCCCCATTTCTGTCCTAGTTGGTCAAGGAGTAGAGACCTGAGACTGGAAATATTCGAGATGACACAGATCCTCCAGAGCACTCAGAAAGTTTCAGAGAAAACAGCTCCCAGAGCTTCGGAGCTGGGGAACGGGCCCATCTTGGGACACGCTAATGGCGCTCACCCACTGCACATGGATGGAAGTGGTGAACTTGGCTTCACGTGAGCCCTCTCGGGGGCTGGAAGTAGCGGGTCCTCTGACACTCAGAGCTTCCAAGGGGATTCCCCCAGCTCTGTAGCTCCTAAACTCACTCATCAAAACGCCACCATGAAATGTCTGCTGCACCGAGATCCTAGAATTAGGGGTCTGAGGTTTTGGTCTTGTTTTTAATAGATTTTGTTGTGCATGGCACTTTCAGGTTTACAGGAAAACGGCAGAAATGACAGCCTCCGCAGGCCCTCAGCTTCCCTCAGTAGCAGCACTGCCTGCGGGCTCTCTCGGTGCTGTGCGTTCTGTGGGTTTGGACAACGTGTGCGCGCCAGGCACCACTGCAGCCTCCGCAGAGCAGTTCCACTGCCCCAGATGCGCTGCGCTCTCTGCTGCCCCTCCCCTCCCAGCCCATGGCGAGCACTCTGTGTGGGCTGAAAGCCTGTTTTGAGACCAAGCATTACATGGTTCTCTGGAGAACGCTCCGTGCGCTCCATGCCAGACACAGTGTGGAAGTGCTTGTTTGGAGCTCGGGATCGGGTGCGAGGGGTGAGTTCCCTGGCTGGCCTCACGCTGATGAGGGTCCCAGTGCCACCCACGAATGTACAGACGTCCTGTGTGGATGATGGCAGCGGCCGGCACCCCTCCTCCCTCCAGTTTCTGCCTCTTCCCACAGACGGTCACTTACAATGTTCTTGAAGAAGTGGACTACGGGGTTTTCACCTTGGGTCCGGCCGTGTGACTTCTGAGGCAGGGAGCCGTAGTGGGCAGTTCTCACCGCGTGGTGTGAGTCCTGAAAGACAGAGGCACGGCGGACTCGGGGCCAGTCCGGAGTCCCTGCGGTTTGTCCTCGGGGAAGCTGGGTCTCTACTGCTTTGCCATCTGGGGTTTTTAAGGCTTTCTGCTGGGAAGCCGCAGATGAGCCACGAGGCACATCTGGGACAGGTACGGGCGGCGGCGGGGGTTTGGCTGCAGCTTGCTGGGAAGAGATTTCTATCACCGATTCGGTGTCTGCCTCTCCTGAAAGCGTACAAGCAAATAGAGCGGAAGTGAAGGTAATTCAAGAGGGATTCCAGCTGAGATAGGGTCAGGTTGGGCAAAGCATTGAGAAAAATGCCACGTACCCCCAGGTTTCTGGGTTGAATACAGGAAAATGCTTGGGAAATACACACGGGAAAATGCACACCAGCACGAGGCAGGCCGCTCACTGGCTCTGACATGGCTGCATGACATGAGCTGGCCTCCACTTCTCAGTGTCTCATGCGACACTGTCACCAGCCTGATTCGGGACAATCATTTCCACATATTGAGTAAAAGGAAGCAAAGAGGGAAGAACGGCTGGGCGTGAGTGCCCAGGGCTGACGGGTCAACAGAACCAGAACATTCTAGGCATTCTAGATCAGGACAGATTGCACAGAAGACACTGAGTGGTAAGCGCTGCGAGCTAACCTCTCACAGGGGGCAGGGGACACAGGGACGGAGGGGACGCTGCCGCTTTTGTAGACTTCATGCGCTGTCTACTCTGCTCCCGGCTCAACTGAAAAGGCCCATCAGCGGCGAACGCGCATCGGTGAGAGGGCTGAACACGAGTTCTTAGGAAATCAAAGGAGAGGAGCTTGCAAGGCTGGTTTTGTCCATGTCCCCCTCGCTCTCTCACTGCTGCTCCCAGGTCTGACCGGTTCAGAAACACCCTGCACGTGAGGAGCCCACAGCTCAGCAGGGAGCGGATGTCTGGAGGTCAGAGGAGCTCTGGCCCCGACATTCCCGCCGCCCCATCAGCACAGAACGTGGTTCAAGCAAATCAATTAAATGCACCGAAGTCCCCTGAAGTATTTCCTTCCAGTCGCTGGGCTCTGCCCACCTTGACTGGGAGGACCCCTCGTTGTTCAGAAGATGGCTTTGCCACCCAAGGCCTAAAGTGCGCTTCTCTGGGACTGCACGGAATGGTGGGATTCACTGGGTGACAGTGTTTGCAGAGCGTGTGGAGCTTTGCCTGGCCCGACCTGGCTCACCTCTGAGGCTTAGCCGGGCGGGTCTCCCGCGACGCATGTAGGGCTGAAGCTCTGCTGTCCCCGGGCTCTTTCCTGTCCCTCCTTGCCTACTCCATCCTCTTCAAGGCAGCAGTGCCCAACCTGTCTGGCACCAGGGGTGGGTTTTGTGGAAGACAGTTTTTCCACGAATGGGGGTGGGGGGCGGTTTTGCAATGAAACTGTTCCACCTCAGATCATCAGGCATGTGACTCTCATCAGGACCCCTGGAACACACTGTTCCCCTAGGGTTTGCCCTCCTAGGGGAATCTGGTGCCACCGCTGACCTGGCAGGACGCAGAGCTCAGGAGTTGATGCTCTCTTGCCCTCAGCTCACCGCCGGCTGTGCAGCCTGCTTCCTAAGAGGCCACAGACCAGCACCACTCAATGGCCTGGGGGTTGGGGACTCCTGCTTTAAACACGGCTTGCCCTCACCCCCAGACTACTAACCTAAGAAAAAACAGCTCCCCTGCTGCCCGAGAGGCTCCCTGCCCTGCCCACCCTTCAGGGTGAAGCCGACACCCTTTGTCCCTTGGGTCCTAACACGGCGAGGCTTCCTACCGACCTTCCCAGCCGTCATCACCCAGAGCAGAGCAAGCTTCGTGAACAGAGGCAATGCAGACGTCCTGCCCCTTCAAGGGTCCTGTGGGCCACCCTTGCCTGCAGCGGGAGCCCTGTTACAACACGCTGGGCACTTCTGAGGGTCCGTTGCTCTGGCTGCAGCCCTGCCAGGAGCCAGAGGTCGGCCTTGCTGTCCTCCAGCCTGCCCAGGGCCGCAGCCCCATGCCCTGGCCCTGCTGATCTCCCATGTGGATGGGCTGCGCCCCCACGCCCTGGGCCTTGCACAGGGGCCTTTCTGTCTGCAAAGCCCGTCCTTCTGCCCTCTGTCTGGAACCTTGCTGGGCCCAGGGCAAAGGCATCTCCCGTGCACGGGGCCTGCTCAGCACTGCAAGCTCTGTTTTCTGCACCCCGTGGCTTGTGGTCTCCCCTGTGACAGAGCTGCGGGCACAGCAGGGTGGAACCATGAGCTGCTTGTCCCTCCCCTGTACAGGGCCTGTTACTTCCCAACTGAATGCCGGCAGCCAGGCATGGTCCATGTTCTGAAAATATCGCGAAAGTGAAGCAGGCAAAATTCCTGCCTGAGAGGTTCTGAGCGCATGAGGAACGAAAGAAGGATTCCATTTTGGCCGAGTGCAGTGGCTCATGCCTGTAATCCCAGCACTTTGGAAGGCCAAGGCAGGCAGATTACCTGAGGTCAGGAGTTTGAGACCAGCCTGGGCAACATGGTGAAACCCCATTTCTACTAGAATACAAAAAATTATCTGGGTGTGGTGGTGGGCACCTGTAGTCCCAGCTTCTGGAGGCTGAGGCAGGAGAATTGTTAGAACCTGTGGGGTGGAGGTTGCAGTGAGCCAAGACTCTGCCACTGCACTCTAGCCTGGGCGACAGAGCAAGACTTCATCTCCAAAAAAAAAAAAGAGAAGGATCCTGTGTAATCCCTTGAATCTCTTAG
Source organism: Callimico goeldii (assembly GCA_963573925.1). Taxonomy (NCBI): domain Eukaryota; kingdom Metazoa; phylum Chordata; class Mammalia; order Primates; family Cebidae; genus Callimico; species Callimico goeldii. Next base: position 51,547 of record CAUYOR010151942.1, read on the forward strand.
TAATCAGCACTCCCTATTTTACCAGCATCTTTTCCTGTTTTGTACCCTCGTTGTTAACCATTCTTGTCCCTATGAGACTGTCAACCTCTCTCGGGCACAGAGCACAGCTGACACTCATCCCAGACTCTCCACAGAAGCCATGGCGCTCTGCACGTGGCCAGCGCTCTGTGGCGGCGCCCATGTGTTTACTGACACCTCCACCTTCTCATGCAGAGGAGTGAAGTTTGCACGCTCAGTTTCCTCCCAGGCCGGTGCTGTGGGCCTTTCAACCTGAGGGTGTCAGAAAGGCTGAGGGCGCTGCAGTCCTGGTAGAAGTCCCTGATTTTTCGTTTTCCAGCTCAGTCCGTCTGTGAATGCTGCAAGAACCCAAGTAATTCTGATTCTCGTGTGCTGTGTACTCTTGTATTAAATACTGCTCTGTGCTGAGTCAGGACTTGTAACCGCTCACCGCTCACCAGCCTTGTACACTCTCCTCCATAGGAGAGGAAGCATACAATTATGAATCAAAAACAAAACGGGAGAGACAGGAACCTGTTTAAACTTTAAGACGCACATCTTTAAGCACTACATCTACCAGATGAAGTTCCTTATCGGCTCTGACGCTGATGGCCTGAAATCACTGAAACAGCTCACGGTCTAGTCAGGCCACTTTGCCCTTGGTGTCTGGGTAGCGTTTCTCTAGAGGCTGAACTTCAGATTTTGAGTCACAGAAACATCAGTGGCCTTTAAGGCACTTATCCTGTGATTAAACTAGAAAAATGCCTTAAACTTTACATGGAGGTTTTTAAAGAAATGAACGTTCAGTGACTGTGCAGATCTCACAGCATCACAACTTCCTATGTTGTCAGATTCAATGGAGCATTACAGACATACTGGCTCACATGCAAATTATGAATACCTGCTTTGAATGCTAAAGGACAAATGATACATTTTTGTAAGTGATGATGGTTATAATGAATTAATTGGTCACTACACTGGTGAGGAAAAGGTAGTTTAAATCTTTCAAGGTACACATGATGCTGGCCAGTTTCACTGCAGCTCTTGGAGCTCTGATCAGGGCTCAGAAACGCCTGTGAGGAAGGCAGCTGGTTTACTGGTGGTCCTCACACAGAACTAAGAATGCAGTGAGCATCAGCGGTTGAATTAACACGTAGGCTGTTGAGTTCACTTTGAATTCAGAACCAACACTGGTCTTCAGGGAACGAATCATTATCATGGGATCATACACATCTTTTGGTTATAGATGTATTGAAATGACTGATCCAGGATTTTGACTTCGGCTTTTTGTCATAAATCATCAGTTGCACAGATAATTTGAGGAATCTTAGTTACAGCTGCAATTACACATCTACATACAGGTGACGAACAATTAATAAAACATGAAAATTAGTATATAACAGCATCAGGGAAACAAAATGTTAGGAATAAATCTAACAAAAATGTACAGACTTTTAATGCTAACACTAGAAAATGCTGGTGGAAGAAATCAAAGAGGACTTACATAAACAGACATATTGTGTTCATGGATTAGAAGATCAACATGGTAAAACTGTTGATTCTTTCCCCAAATTGATCTTCAGGTTTAATGCAATTCCAATCCGAGTTCCAGAAAGATTGTGTTTAGATATAGGCAGGTGGATTCTAAAGCCGTATGGAAGTCCCAGGGAGCAAAATAACCACACAGTTGTGAAAAGGAAACAAAGTGAGAGACGTCGCGTTACCTGGTTCTGAGATTTGTAGCTACGGCCGCCACCATGGATGCCTGGAGTTAGGGGAAGGACAGCCACAGAGATAATGGGACAGAGTGGAGTCCAGAGATAGACTCACCAAATCTGACCCGCTGATTTTGGCAGACGATCCAATGGAAAAAACTGTCTTCTCGGCAAACGGCATTGAAACAATTGAACATTCATGTGTAAAAAACAACAAACAACAACGAACACCAGTTTAACCCCAGTCCACACCTTACACAAGATGTAACTCTAAAGAAGAAGTAGGTCTTTATCTATGATGTAAAACTATGAAGTTTTAGAAGAAGCCATGGAAGAAAAACCTTCATGACCTGTGAGTAGACACGTCCTCAGTCCTGCCACCAAAACACCGTCTATACAAGGAAAAATGGATACACTGGACCTCATCAAAGTTTAAAAACGCTTGTTCCACGAAAGATACCATCAAGAGAATGAAAAGACAAGCTACACACAGGGAGAAAATATTTGTGGATTACATATCTGACAAAGGACTCTCAAGACTCAACCGGAAGAAAATAACGTGGTTTAGACATGGACGAAATACTTGAATAAACACTTCAGCAAAGAGGACGCAGGGAAGGCGGAGACGCAGATGAAAGACGTTTGGCATTATCATTAGCGTCAGGAAAACGCAAATCAAAACCGTGAGGTGGTCCGCACCCTTAGAATGCTGACGTAAAAAATACCACATTCCCAAGTGCTGCTCAGGAGGCGGAGCCACTGGAACCCTCCTGGATTGCGTGGGAATACAAAGGGTCACTCCCCAAAACAGTCTGGCAGTTTCTTAGAAAGTTAACCCTACACTTACCATGTGACCCCGTAATTCCATTTCCTGCTTTAAATACTAAAGGATGAATTACGTGTTTTTGGAAATGGCTTTTATAATGAATATGTTGGCCACCAATCTTTTGAGGGAAAAGTAATTTAAATTGTGATGAAAACTTACGTTTACACAATAACCTGTACATGAATGTTCATGGCGGTTTAACCCACCAGATTTCACTAAAAACTGCAAACAACTGAAATGTCCTCCAGGGCTGAAGAGGTAAACACACTGTGGTGTATCCAGGCCCGAGATGATATTTGGCAATGAAAATACAGAATCTTGATACAGGCAACAGCTCAGAGGCGTCTCCAAGGCATCCTGCTGAGCAAAAGAAGCCGTTCTAAAAGGTTTTATACTGTGTAGTTTTATTTATATGACATGCTGGAAAAGGCCGACCTACACTGGGGAAGGTCAGAGCTGGGGAGAGGGAGCAGAGTGGACCATGAGGGAAGGGGAGGTGGGAGGATTTGGGGTTGTGTGTCTTCATGACAGTGATAGCTAGAAATCCATACATGCATCACGATTCATAGGGCTGTAACCCCAAACAAGCCCATTGTGTTCATTATTTTAGGAAATAGAATAAGGCCATTTAACAGGATCTGTCATTATAGAGCCAGAAATGGAATTCCTGTGCACATTGTATCGCCGTGTGAACTTTCTGACTGGCAGTCTCGGGTCTCCCCTGAAAGTGCAGGTGTGACCCTCTGCCTTGGGACTCCTTCTGGCCCCCTGACCTTTGCTCAGACTGTCCTCCCCGTCCAAATGTCTCTGTTTTTGGAAAATATGGCATCTTTTGGCTGCAACCCGCATCTGGCTTTGCACTGTCCTTTTTAGCTTTCTGCAAGCATCTTCCCTCTCCAGCTAGATTTTAATCTTTCAGCAGAAAAAAAGAGAAGCTTTTTCAGGATCCCCAGAGCTTCTGGCATTGGACTTGCACAGTCTGGTTTTTGGTTTATGTGTAAAGAGCTTTTGTGCTGAGCACAGGAAGAAAAGTCCAGAAGCACCTGTTGGTGTCGCGGTGGCCACGACCTCAGGCAGGGGACTGCATCTGAGCCACTTTTTAAAAAGGAATTTCATTGTGGTGAAACACACATACCATACAACTGACCATTCTAACAGGTTTAGGTGTGCAATCCAGTGGCCTTAAGCACGTTCACACTGGGGCACAGCTGCCACCGTCCACCTCCGCGTCTCCAGCTTCACAAACGGAAACTCTGCTCCCATCAAACCCCACTCTCTCCAGTCCCTGTCCCCAGAACTCAGGGCGCTTTCTGTCTCTCTGAGCTGGGCCACCCTGGGGCCTCACGTGCATGGGGCCATGCAGCGTTTGTCCTTGAGGCTCACCTGCTGCCACCCAGGTCAGAACTCCCTTCCACGGTTAGGCTGAACAATATCCTCTCCACCGCATGCACACATTGCTTTCTACTCATCATTCATCCTTCCCAGGACTGCTGGACTGTCTCCACCTTTCGGCTGTAGTTTGAGTCATCTTTTAAGCCACCCTTTTAAGCTGATCTGATTTGGCCAGGACATCCCCATGGCCCTTGGGTGACTTGGTGGAAGAGATGCCCAAACACCCCGCCCTCCTTTCCCCAACAGCCTCAAGTGAAGCTACGTGGCCGAGGCTCCCTTATTCTTTGAGTGAATAACAGCACAGGGCACTGGGACCCTGACGCCCTTTTGAAGGCAGAGGTACATTTACAAGCTGAGACAGCCACAAGGTGTGAGGATGGCTTGGCCGAGGAGTGGAGCCCTGTGTCTGCCCTGCTAGTGAGTGGCTGCTCGCAGGCCCATGCGGCATGGCCTCGGTCACATGGGCCAGCAGACAAGGGCAGAAGCAGCCCGTTCCTTCTGGATTCTTGATCTGGGTCTGGGGTCCTTTCACGCAGCCTCTTGTCCCCCTCCCTGGCTGACCCCACAGTCCCTTGCTCACCACAAACCTGCTCAGCCCAATCCTAGGACTGCACCACCACTTCCACGGCGTCCAGAGGTGCAGGAAACGGGACCGATGCAAGGTGTCTGCACATTTTCAAAGCAGTGTTTGGGGGTTATTTTGCAATTTGTGGGAATGGAATTTATCATTCTGTCACACCTTACAGTAAACAGGTGAGCTGTTCCGAGGCAGGAGGAACGGGAAGAGGAGGCTAGGCCTTCAAGAAACAGTGGGAGGGGTGGGGGAAGATGCAAGCTGGGTGGGGCGCTTGGGGGTGAAGGTGAACTTGCTCACTTCACAGACCAGCCTTGGGGACGCTGAGGGGTGTGGCCCACACTGGAGCCTTTGCAGAGGAGACCTGGGGGTCAGCCCTGCACCCTCAGCTTCCCGCATCAGCCCGGAAGCTCTGAGCTGCGGCCCCAGGAACACGGGCTGTGTACGGTAATCTTGAAAGTGATCAGAGAGCTGAACTTCAGCTCTCCAGGAGAGAAACGTTTCCTGCTATTTAGGGTTTTTGGTTTTTTTTTGTTTTTTTTTTGTTTTTTGAGACAGTCTCACTCTGTCGCCCAGGCGGCAGTAGCATGATGTTGGCTTACTGCAACCTCCACCTCCTGGGTTCAAGTGATTCTTATAACTTAGCCTCCCAAGAAGCTGGGATTACAGGAACGCACCATCATGCCTGGCTAATTTTTGTATTTTCAATAGAGATGGAGTCTTGCCATGTTGTTCAGGCTGGTCTCGAACTCCTGGCCTCAAACAATCTGCGCACCTCAGCCTCCCAAAGTGCTGGGATTACAGGTGTGAGCCACCGCACCTGGCCGCTTAGTTTTTAGGACACACACTCAGGAATTCCCTGACGCACTTTTAGTTGTATTCACTAAGGTTTAAAAAAAGCCACAACTGTTAACATTTTTGGTTATTCATTGAGATTTGTGTCTCCTTGGCCATCCCCAGCCTGTTTCAAGCACTGAACTTTCTTTTTAGGTGATGAAAAGCGAAGGAAGAGCTAGGAGGTCAGTCTCAGCAAAGAATGAGGAACGGATGCAGGGCCGCGCCTGACGACGTGGGCTCAGACGCTGGAGGGCGGCCTGCAGTCGCGTTTTGCCAGCTAGAGATGATGCCAGAACATTTTTGCAAAATGTTTGCTTGCTTATGTGGAGCTGAGTACTTGGGACAAGTGAAGAATTTAAAAATGGTCCAATTTTAAAAAATGAGTATTTTCTATTGTTTAGAACAGTAATACGTGCGCATATAATGATATTGCAGGAAATAAGAAAGTTTGTGGGAAAACTCTGCCACTTCAGGGTGATCCTGGTGTCACTTCGATGAGACATTGTCAGATCTGGCTTTGTGCAAAAGCACAGACCGCACGTGCAGATGCCGATAAGGGTGAGCGGTGGACACGCTGTTCTCTTCAGCTGAGTTTTCTTGTTTTTCTGGGTAGTGTCAGCGCCTCTTCCTGTCCGCAGAGGTTTTCATCACGAATAACTTGCTAAAAAATTTTTAAAATCATGGGAGGAAGACCATCGTGGCCATTTATTTGTAAAATCAATTGCTTTTTCCATTAGCCTGTTGGGTTGTATGGTTTTTGAAGAGTTTTCTTGACCTGTGATGATACCTGTTACCAGCTTCTCTCCAGAAAAGAAGAAGGTTTCCTGCTATTTAGGATTTTTTTTTGTGTGTGTGCTCTCCAATTTGTTTTAAGGTCTGGGGAGCTGGGCGTTCTTAAACTTGGAAGGAATAACAGAGCTGAGTTACCATCCGCTGCCTCTGAAGATCAGGGCGGGCAGGCCCAAGGCGTTTCTCGGCACCATCATTTCCATTCAGAGTTCATTAAAGGAGGCCGTTGATGGAGCCATTCCCCTGAGAATAAATCCTTGCAATTAATTTGATAAAAGATTAATCCTCACTGGTGCCCGGAGTTTGGTGGTTAGGAAAAAAGAGTTCCAGCTCTTCGCTGTCTGAGAGAGGAGTTTCACCGCTTCCCTGAATCAACAATCACGAAGTCATACAGTCCTAGTGAATCCACGGCTCTGAACCTTCCCAGGTCCCCGCGCGCCGGTCCAGACCCTGAAGCTCATCTGAGCCTCCAGGTGGGATCACGCAGGGCCCCGTGGGGCTTGGGTCCCTCCCCTGCCATCCCAGGCTGGGGTGTGCCCGCATTTCTCTTCCATATCTAGTGATGAGAGTAAGTCACTAGATACATGGGTGTGGATACACCTGCCCAGAGGATCAGCCCAGCGGGGCCTGACAGCCTCCAGTTGCTCCACAGCTGACCATGGCAGCTGACAGGCCCGCTGCGGACCCACTCTGCAGTTTTAGCAGATGGGCGAGGTATTGGAGGTCTCTACCCCTATTTCCCAGGGAATCCTTTTGGAGACGCAGGGAGAAGTGTGCATTCCCAGAACTTGGGTGACTTGCTTCAGAAAACGCCGATAAGAGGCCGGGCACGGTGGCTCACGCCTATAACCTCAGCACTTCGGGAGGCTGAGGTGGGTGGGTCCCCTGAGGTCAGGAGTTTGAGACCTGCCTGGCCAACCCGGCAAAACCCCATCTCTACTAAAAATATAAAAATTAGCCAGGCATGCCGGCAGTTGCCTGTAATCCTGGCTACTTGGTAGGCTGAGGCAGGAGAATGACCTGAACCCGGGAGGCCGAGGTTGCAGTGAGCTGACATCACGCCACTGTGCTCCAGCCGAGGTGGCAAAGCAAGACTTCATCTCAAAAAACAAAAAAAATGCCCATAAGAAAGAGTTCCTGCTCATCTACACCCCTTCCCCTCACAACAGTGCTCTCACTGACACAGCCACATGTTAGAACATCTCCTAAATCTCACTGCAGATGATCTGCCTCCCTTCAGATCGTGCGTATTAACAGAGAGTACCTTTTGCTTCCCCACTCTTATCATGTGCCAGTTTTTGGGAGGTTGGTCACATAACTGAGTAGTGATACCACCTGCTCCATTTTTCCCACCTGGAGGGATGGAGCACAGGAGGTTGGCCCCATGTGGAGCCCGCCTGGAGACCTTCGCCCTCTGGTCAACCTGGAATGCTGCCTTCTCATGGAGGCACCCACGCGGGGTCCCATGCACCTGGCTTCTCCACCTGGACCTCCCGTGCTGGCCTTTACTACCGAGATGCACCCATCAGCAGGTGGTTGTGGAGCCTCAGCAAATGCCTGGTCTTCACTTTTTCACGTGGCCCCTGATGCCATCTCGGAATGACACATTAGAAAATTATCTCTTGATGCATCTCACTGTGCCCAGGGGGCATCCAGCGTGCAGCGGTGGAACGCAGCAGGGACTTCCTTCTGGGCATTTTCTTAATCCAGGAAGTGGTCCAAGTTCGAGGAATGTGTCCCCAAAAGGATTCATTGCAAAACCGGAATGGAGAAAGCAATGAGTCTTTGTCTGAAAACAGGAGGTGTGAGCATCGTAAACCAAAGGCACCACCCAGCACTGCTTCCTCGTTTTATAGATTTGGATACTGAGACGCAAAGAGGTTCAGGGACCTGCCTGCGGGCTTGATCTGCAGACTCCAATGGGAGTGAGATTCTTGTGGCGTGAACGCAGGACGAGAGGCTCATGTGACCCAGCTGAGACTCAGCGGCCGATGGGGAAACTCACTGGCCAGTCATAGGAGAAAAGGAAAAGGGAAGGGAGAGGAATGGACTTTTAAGTTGTATCGTGTTTATTACAAAAATCTGTAGACTTACCTTATAGTAGGTGACGAAGCTATTGGCTAGAAGTAACAATGTGCTCACAGATGAGAAAAATAAACTAGTGTCTGTGGACAAAGTCAGTGACATGTGCCAGTTAGTGTCTAGGGAGTGAGGGAAGCTTCAGTTGCTGCTGTTTACTAGAAAATCAGTTCCTAGTTATTTTGGTAAACACTGATGTATACAATAAATGCAGCCGTAGTCAATGCATTAACTACAGGTTAGATTTTTTGATTTTCTCTGTCATTTGAAAGATGCATTTCCATGTAATTAAAACAAAGGGCCCGTCCACTCCTCCTTTCAGTGGAAAAGTGATGCCTCACGGCAGCATCTGGACCCTTCTACTTTGTATCTCTTGGTACGTATCCTTTAATTTCCAGGTTGAACGTGGTGGGTTTTTGCACACATCCACAAAGCGGCATTCGGGACCTGCGCTGTTCATTTCGATGGTTTCACTTGTGGTTCTAAGGGTGAAGGGCGAATGATTTTCCTTTTTACTGTTTTTTCCTCTCAGGGTGATATTTGATTCTCGTGGCGCTCTCAGGAAACGTGGGTACCAGAGAGCTCAGAAATTAATCTAAAGAAACTCAGAGCCAGAGAGCTCTGGGGTTCATCTGTGTGACCTGTGCAACGCCACAGAAGATCGCGGTGTCACTGTTTTGCTGGGCTGCCATGATAACAAGGAACACAGAATAATATTTGAAATAATTATTTTCTTGTGAAAGTGATGCTTCAGTATATTTTTTGAATTAAGAATCATAAAATGTAGTTGTAGATGAAATAGAGACACTGTCATTTCCCCTGCATCACACTTCTTCCATGGCTCACAAAGATCCTCACATCCTCAGAAATCTTGTTTAAGTGATTAAATGGCGCTCCTTAAAGAGGTCTCAAAGGAGAGAGTCACCTGCGTAGCGTCCTCCTTTCTCTCCAGGGTTCTCTGTTTCAGTGCCTGCCTATTTTCCACCTAAACACCAGCGGGAGTGGTAAACAGCAGACCCCTGCGAATGATCTGAAGGTTAGGGTCATGGCATCTGTCCCCCATGGCAACTCGCCCAGCAGCTAAAACAGGCACCAGTGAAATCAGGATGATTGAACGGAACACGTGTGTCAAAGTCTGCAAGGCTGGAGAGGACACATCCGACTGTGAATGGCGGGCTGTGGTCTCTCCCCTTTCCTACTCCCATGCCCCTGATGTCACAATGCTCTGCAATTCCAAGAAATCACAGAACACCGCAGTGCTTTTTAATACTAGTTTAATAGTTAAATAATAGTTTCCTCTGAAAAAAAGCATCACATATGTATGTATTTTTTCTTTTTCTTCGTTTTTCAAAGGAAGCTACTATTCCACATCTGGTCAAACAGCTCCTACTACGCCTCAGGACAGTATGTGGATATTTTTTTTCTAGCAAGATCAGGGCATTTAGATTTTGCAGTCTGGAGGAAAGTATTCTTTTCTGTCTGAATGCCAGATGCAGCTTTTCCTGTGTTTGCCCTTTGCCGGGTTTAGGATGATATTTGTTCCTGAGTCATGGGCTCGCACTAGTTAATGAAAGTCAGGGGCGCTTACTTTCTTTATAGAAAGCTGTGCATACGTCCGAAAAAATCCAGAGAGAAGCCTTTTGTTCAGATGCAGATTTCGGGTGACCTGAGACTGTTCCGAGGATACAGCTCCCTGCAGATTCTGGAGGATGAGGGCACTGCAGGGTGGCGGCAGCTGGTGGCCGCGCCTGGTGTGCTTGGTTTCCCTCCTGGTGCTGCACTCGGGGCTGTGGCTTTGCCCCGTGACGGGAGGATCAGCGTTTCTCCTCTTAGCAACTGTGAGGCTGGATGCAGAGATTCAGATACTGCTTTTGTAGATGCCGTCGGGCATATCTGGTGGTGTTTTCTCTCCCGTGTTTCGGGGGGGGGGAAGTGAAGCTCCTGTGGCCTTCTCTGGGGGCCTTTGCCTTTGTTCACTGGTGATACAGAGGTCGGCACCAGAGACCTCTTGGCACGAAAGCATGCGGGACACACACTGGACTCTGACCCTGGGCACAGAAGGACAGCACAAGCCAAGCGTCGCAGCCTGTGCTTCCGTCATGAAGTAAACCCTGTCGGTGGCTGTATTTTTCTGACGTGGGTTTAGCCTCAAAAGGGAAGAGTGGTGGCTTCCAGCCTCCTCATCCTGGTGAGTGTGCTGGAGAGGGAGAAACATCGGAGGGGGACAGATGGCACCTGTCAGAGCCAAAAGCCGCTGTCAGATGGGGGAGGAAGTCTTAAAAATGGTCCCGTGCTTTCCACTGAGTGGCTGTGCTGTGGCCTCTCTAGGTGGCTGTGCCGTGGCCTCTCTGGGTGGCATGTTGACACCAGCTCGCCCCTGGGTACCATTTTGCTGTGGCGTCTCTGTGCAGAAGCATGCCCTTGATGACCGTGGTGCCGGGAAGCAGAGTCTGTTCCTCGTCCCCAGAGACCCACGGGAAAAATTCCTCTTCCTCATGGCAAGAGGGACTCTCCTCCCGCAGGGAGGCTTAGAGGTGTCTGCTTTCCAACCGCAGATGACGTGGAGCTGATGGCCAGAGTCGGGCTCTAGTCCAGCTGCCCCAGACCACAGTGCTTTTGAGCCTTGATTGCCATTTCCTTCTAATAATGGTGGAAGCAGGGATCGATGTGAGGTTAGCTGGTCCGATTTTCATTTTACAGTTGAGGAAACTAAGGCTCGAGTACAGAAACACAGAGGACCCAAAACTACAGCCTTGATGGGCAGAGGGGCCAGGGGCCCCAGGGCGTTTTAGAGTCAGTGCTGCCCTCCCCAGCGGCTCTGAGGCCACCAGGCCTCTTCTAGAATGGCACGAGTGTGGCGCGGCACTGGGCAGGATTCTGATGACACCAGCGTTTCCAGTGGACGAGGCTCCTGTGGGCATTGGCTTTTCCCACTCCATCAGCACGAACTTCCACGGCCTCTGCAGGGTGGGTGACCCTTTGCCACTGATGCTTTTTTACAGGAGAGAGAAGGAAGTTCAGGGGAGATGGACACCCGCCTCAGGTCCATGGGGGTGACGTGGCGCCGTGAGACCCGAGCCAAGCGTTTTTGGTTCTTACTTTTGTGCTTTCCCATGGCACAAAATGTTTTGCCTCCGGAACACCAATGTGCTGGGTGATGGTGGATTCAGAGGCAGGGCTGGTCTTTCCAGAAGGCCCCGTGGGCGCGAGGCTGAGGGGTGGACACTGTCCTCCTAGGCAGGCCAGGAGCATCAGGGCCTGCGAGCAACGAGGCAGAAAGGATGTCCCAGGACACGGAGATGGTGAGCGTCCTGTCCCTCCCTGCTCAGGTCTGTGTCCTGGGCCCCGGACTGAGCCTAGAGCATGGAGGAGCTGGCACCGTGGGTAGGGCTGAGGAGGTGCCCTGCCCTGGGCCACCTTTCCAGCTACACCACAGGTGCCCTCACCCCAGCCTCCAGCGCAGGCCCAGCACCAGGTTCCAGGGACCTGCAGCGCTGGATGGACAGGCAGGCGGGCAGGCGGGCAGGCGGGCAGGCGGGCAGGCGGGGGCTGTGCAGACAGGCAAACTGCAGAGAACGGCGAGTCCACGTCCCATGCGGCCATTCCCCGTTGTGTGTGTTGCTTCTGTGTCTTCGGAATCCTTGCCTCCCCTGCTTGGTTTTGGGTGTTCAGATGTTCCCCTCCTGTGCTCCCGCTGCCCCCTTCCAGTTCTCAAAGAAAAGAGCTTGGTCAGCCCCGAGAGCACCGTGTCTCCAGAGTCAGGGAGCTGGGAGGAGGGTGCCGTTCTGGAGGGGCGCCCCAGCTCTGGAGCTCGGTCCTTCTTTGCCTTGGTGCTTGTTTTTTCATAGCTGGTGGGGGGTCTCCTTTACTCTCCTGCGGTGTTTGCACAGGGAGGGAGAGGGAAGAGGGAGAGAGACATGAAGAGGGAGGGAGGGAGGGAGGTGTAGACAGATGCAGGGTGAAGCATGTTGAGGTGGGCCTGAGCAGAGACCCCCGTTGCCTTAGGGCATGAGGGCCGTGGTGTTTCTGAGCCGCAGGGCAGGGAGTTCTCGGTTCCAACTCTGCTGGTTCCTGGCACTGCTCATGGTGAGTCTTCCACCCAGCTGCTTCTGTCTCTGTTGGGAGCTGACTTCAAGGGCCTTTTGTCCTGGAATCCCTGAATTTTAATTCCTTCTATTTTCCAAGCATTTCGTGCCTCTGGCCTTGCAATTCCTTTCTCTGTGGCTGGTGCCTCATAGCCACTGTCTTGCAATAAGAAAGCATCCCAAATCCCGGAGGAAGACATTCAAACTCAAAAGCTCTTTCTCAGAAACGAGAAGGAAGCTTCTGGCTTATTCTTCCACTCCATATGCAAATGGCACGGGACTGTCACTGTCTTCCGGCAGGGCCGCCCTGGGGGCTCGCAGACCAGCCTGCCTGCCCCTCTGTGTGCAGCTCCTGCAGAGAGGCCTCTGGAAGCCAGGTATTGCCAGCCCAGCTCAGGGGGTTGGGGGGAGAAGTTGAGGCCTTTACCACGCGGCCCTGGGAGGGTTCTCAGTCCATCAGGAGCAACGCTGGGAGCCCACACAGCCTGCTCAGCCTTTAGTTCCGAATTATGCTGGTCTTCATTTTCCTTTCACTCCACAGACATGTAAATACCACACATGTGCGCGCACACACACACACACACACACACACACACACCCCTACTGCTTTTCCTATCTGGACCAGAATGGTGTATCCACAGTGTGCAGCACTGAGTGAAAGGAGCCGCACCCTGGAGCCTGCAGAACTTTGTGACGTTGTCATGGGTGCACTGGCCGGTGAACCTTGGGCAGCCACCTGGGTGAAGAGCTGTGCAGAGCATTGACTTATCTTTGGCCACATTTTTAAAGGTACATGCAAAGACCTGTCTCGAATGACGCTGTGGAGAACAGAGGGCTGCTTTTCTCTGCTAAATAATTTTTTTAGAAGAGGAATCGAGCATTCTGCTGAGTTTTTTTCTATGATCTGGACACTGAAGCCCGGGAGGCTCATCCTCTTCTCTCTGCTTGGCAACACGGGGGGTTTCTGGCGGAGGCTCCACCTCTCATTGGCCGGGGTCCACTGAGGACACCGTGCCTCTGGTGGAGCAGGGAACGGGGCAGGGGGCAAGCTGGGCCTGCCAGCACGTCACACACCGGCTGCTGTGGCATCAGCTCAACCCTCCCACGTCCGATATTCCTCCACGCAGAGTTAAAATCCTCCTCCTCAACGGCACTGCTTTCCAGGGTGGGTCCGCTGGGTCGGCGCCTCCCAGGCTGTGAAGCCCAGGTGGCCACAGCCCCAGTGCATCCCAGGGAAGAGACCTCCCAGAAGGACAGCAGAACCTCGGAAGCTACCTTTGGGCAGTGGGGGTGTTTTCATCACCAAGAGTGCTCTTGAAAATCAAGTGCAGCTTCTCAATAAGGACACAATCCAAGCTAAACGCAGACTCTCAGCACGGGCTCCGCAGGGTGTCTGGCTGCCTCCTCCCTGGTGGCTTGAGGAAGAAATCCTTTCCTCCAGCCATGGCTGCCGGTCACTCCAAGTCCCACGACCACCCTGAGGCTCTCACCTGGTCCTTGTCTGGCCCCGGCTCCCCCAGGGCCCTTCTGCCCCCAAGCCCTGGTTCCTCTGCTGCACTCTCAGCCACTGCCCTGGACTGGCCACCCTGGGGCCAGCAGGCACATCCTTAATAACTTGTAAACCCACTCCTGGCCTACAGCGGGGCAGCCCTGGATGCCCAGCCATTAGCCGATGTCTGACATCCGGCCACACCTGGTGAACGCTTCCCCTTCAGGGGCGCCAAGTTTTGACGTCCACAGGCATCCTGTCCTCCCACCCCGCACTCCTGTGCTCCTTACTGGGTGTAAACGCTCCCACCTTGCACGCCTCTGGAGAGGGCGACCCCTGCTCTCCCTCACACTTGGTGCTCCATCAAGCACAGCTGTGAAATGCTCGTGCTACTTAAGTACTTGAGCACGTGTTTCCAATCTGTTGCATATTCCCAGGCTTAAAAAGCCAGGTGCCAAGGTGCAGATGGTTGTGGCTTGGACCTGGAAGGGGATCTGGTGGACGCAGGTTTGTGGTGGCTGCTCCTAGCGTGCAAGCGGCAGCCTTGCTCACGGTGACTTCGGTGCCAGCTCTGGGCTTGCCCGCTTCCCCACCTGTCTTCTTCGTGATTACTCCTGGCACCGTCGTGTTTTGAGAAGCCATGGCAGCCACATCAGGAGATAAGGACAGGCCACAGCGATAGCCCACTTCCTCCGCAGAGCTCAGCTGCACTCAGGTGAGGACGGAGCCCAGAGGGGCTGGACGTCCCAAGGGCACTCATCGTTTAGAGTTTAATTCAACCCACGTTTAGCAAGTGCTAAATGTCTGCTAGGTACTAGGTTCAAAGCAAACTCAGGGATGGGTATGCGAGTGGCCCAGGTTCAGGCCAGCCCTCCACGCCCTTCAGGCCTGGGCACAGCGAGGCAGACCCTGTCACCAAGGCTTGCCCACCGTCCTGAGCTGACAGCCACGCCCTTTGCTCCCCTCCAAGGATTCAAAGGCAGGCCCTCCATGCCCTTCCTGGGCATTTGTCTCTTCCTCCATCTGCTTTCCCCCCGGGGGAGGCCTGCCTCCCTGCGTTGACAGCCTCACAGATGCCCCGGAGACTGGGGTGGACCCCTGGCAGTGACACTGCCTGCCCTGCAGGATAGTGGCCGAGAGCCCAGGCCCCGATGGGTGGGGACCCGCTGGCATCTTACCTTGTACATGTTGCACAGCCCAGGCTGGCTGCGGGCATGAGAGGGCAGAGGGCTCCGGCCCGGCTTTAGCCAGGGTACCTGCCGGGGGACACAGAGTGGGCTGTGTGAGTCTGGGTGGGCGCCGCTGGCAGTGCCCCAAAGTCCTCCAGCAAATCTCCTCTAGAGCTGGCTTGGCAGAACCCAGAGGGAAGAGGAGTGAGCAGGAGATGGAGGATGGGGGGCGACGGTGAGCAGAGAAGGCGTGTGCAGAGATGATGATGGCGAGACGAGAGGGCAGGCAGCGCCCGGAAGGACTCGGGAAACCAAGAGCAAAAGGAAAGTTTTAGGGAAGAATTCACTCCTCCAAAGTCTATTCTGGGGCCTGTAGCAAACAATGGGACCAAACATGGCCGCAGGCACCAGCTGTGCAAGATTTCTACCGTCAAGTGCAGAAGGCATTTCCCAGTCTAGAGCTAAGGGCACTAAAAGGGGTGTTTTGATGTCTATCATGGAATGGATACATTTTACATTCAACTTTACTTGTACAGTTGTATTTTTTTCTTTTGATGCATGTGCGTTCACTTCTGTATTGCATTCCCCCATGGGGGAGGTAGCTGGCTGGGTAGGCATGAGGCGTCCCATTGATAGCTTTTGGGAAATGCAACCTGTAACCCCAGCTGCCTGCCACTCCCAGAGCCAGAAAGAGGGAGGAAAATGCAAGTGGAAACCATTCCTCTCTGCGAAGGTTCAGGGAACCGAGGACGGGCTGTTTCAGATTTTCTGCAGAGCATAAGGAAGTAATTTTAGGAGCAGCAGTGCTCAAAGTCACTTTAGCCAATTACTTAGAGCTGATTTTCTTGCTGACATTCTTCCTTGCTACCGAAGGTTAGGAATTTAACATAAGTAGGAAGTTAATCTTCCTCAGCAGGAGCAGGAGCTGTGCTCACCTGAGCTCTGTTGTAAATCTTCCTAAATACCATCTGCTCCTAACTTACTGTCTTCTCTGTCAGTTACACGAGAGTATCTGCTGCCTCCATGAACTCTGAGGGCTGCATTTGAAAGACTATGATTAGTGAACCAAGGTAAATGCTCTGCAAGAAGTGTCTATTTCTTGACTATCATCTACAGCAAAATGAAGGCAGAGAAAGGAAAAGAGGAGAGAGACTCATAGTGGTCAAGAGATGAAATCAGGGTAGGAGGCATCAGGAGATGTACTGGCTGCAGATGAAATGGATTCTTTTAAACAAGTTAGCAGCTGAGTATGTGTGAGAATAGAGTAGTTCCAACATGGAAGAATGTGAGCACATTCTAGAAGTGTTATGGAAAGTGAACATTCTGGGGTTTTCAGAGGCAAGTCTGTGGTGTGTGCTTAGCTCTGTCTCCTAACGGATTCTCCCTGCATGAGAGAGGCCATTTCTATACTGGCAGGAATTTCTGGTGACTTTAATTTATGGTATTAAAGAGTAAGTAAACTGAGTATTCACTTCAGAGGATGTCTCCATGGCCGAGACTGTGGGAGCTGCTGTGCTGATGAGATGTGGCTGTCCTGTCCCCCTAAGCAGTGGCTGTCCCCCATCAACGGGTGTCCATGAGCAAGTGCACGCTATGCACGTGGCCAACAAGCAGAGAACTTTCCATTTATTTTCTCTCATCTCCTGCAATGGCTCTTCTCAAGAAGAGGATCACCATTGTGAGACATGGTCTCATGGCTCTGGTGGGCTGGCGTGAAGCCCCTCTGCCAACTCCCCGTCTACCCATGGGGAAGGCGGGTGGCTGGGGTAGATATAAGGCATCCCACTGATGGTTTTCAGGAAATGCAACCGGTAACCCCAGCTCCTGCCACTCCCAGAACCAGGGAAGCCGAAAGGCAAGAATCGTCTCAAGAGAGATTGTGTGTGCTGAGCCTACTTTTATGGGCCTCCCTCAAAAGAGTTCTGTTTTCTTTAGCTGTTTTTCCTTTTTTACTCTGTTTTTTAAGAAGTAGGATGATTTCAGAGCATTAAGAATATGCTTATAGACATAAAGGAAAAAATTTTACAGAAACATATTGAATCAGGGTTTGATAGGAAATATCCATGGTTGTTAAATTCGAATCAATATCTAAGCGATTTCCACAGGAGTGCTATTGCATGTTTATTTCCTAAGGATGATCTGTTCCCTCAGAGGTCAAGCCAAGCTCCTAATCCACCAGTCAGAATTGCCTGTTTCCAAATGCCAGTCTTTTTATCAAAGGAAAATCAATGATGAGAGAAATGAATGCTTTAAAATGAAAATGAGTTTGAAGGGAGGAGTTAAGACAGGGTCTGATGGACATGAATGGCAGGGCCACCTCCAAGCCAATCACTTATCTTTGCTCTCGTTTCTAATTTCTCAAGATCCCAAGTTTCACCTTAATCTCATATACTCGTTATCACCCTTCAGAGAGCCAGCGCCTTCCCTTTATTTGTGTCAGGAGGTTCCCGTGACCCCCCTTGTATGAGCTCTGCGGGCACTGGCACCCATTCATTCGGGTGGTGCTGGTGGTGTGGGCTGAGTTGGTGACAACACCGGCCAGTGGGGTCTGGTCAGCGTCCACCTGCTCTGACATTCGCGGATGATGCTTTGAGAGAAACATGAGAAACTCGAGGCAGAATAAAAGCAGTCATAACAGAAAGGCCAGAATACCGGACTGTCGGTGGAGAGAAGAGAGTAAAATGTCTTTGTGTCATAAAAACAGAGGAGCAAGCAACTTCCCGCACAGAAGCACAGGAGCTCGGGTGCTCAGACTTACCTGCCAGCTGTGTCACCAGGCCACGGAAATGCCGGCCACACAGCACACTGACGTACGCAGGGCAACCAAAAACGACAACTTAAGAAAGTTCACGTGCAATTAGTACACTGTCCGTGGTCTGTTAAACTGTTTAATGAATGCATGAAATGGCAGAAAAATATATAAAGCAAAAAGCTTAGAATTAAATCGTGATACAACCACCACAGGCAATTACCATGAAATCCATTACCATGATTTACAAATGTATCGCTTATACAGAGGAAGTTGCAAAATCACTGCCAGTACAGACATGTCCAGGTGAATCAGCTGTCACCTGTTCACACAACAGCAGTATCTGCAGACCACAGAAGGACACAGGGAGCAGCCGGTGACAGAGCGAGGGAAGCCTCCGATCAATAACTGATCAGGGCCACGGGACTTCGAGAGGAGTTCCTCCAGGAAATCTCATGAGGTGTTTGCGTGCAGAAACAAATGCACCCTCCGTATTTGGATTTTCTCTAGAAGAATCTCTGGCCAAATCTTTCATCCAATGGAGGCGCTGGGTGACCGGGTCAGTGACCACACAGGCTCATGATGAAAGAGATGGAATTTGGTTCTGGGTGCACGCTGCGCTCGCTCAGGGGACGGGGATAGCCCTGGGCGTGGCTGGCCCTCCGTGTGTCTACTGTATCCTTCGTGTGTCTCCAACTGCTACACCCCCGTGGGATTACAGAACACAGTTACAGAATTAGGATCTCATGTTAACAATGAGGAATTAGGTTACTGCAGAACTAAAATATGCTTAATGAGATTAAAATGCAATGGAAAATAAATTGGGCAACAGAACATTGTGGTTAATCTACAGCACTGATGATACCCCACAGCACTGAATGACAGAGTTCTTCCCCCGTAGTCAGAGGCATAACAGTCATACTGAATGCTGAATTACAGAATACTGAGAACAGGTTATAAATGGAGGTTTTAATGTCAAACAGAAAAATAGACAAAATCATCAGTAAGAAGTTAGCTTTTAAAAAAACTCCCTAAAAGTATATGGCATGGAGAAGCAGGGGCTAGGGTGTCCTGGCTGCATTCTGTTTTGGGAACTGTCTGCATGGTACATCACCGTGTCTTGCTTAGGTGTTTTGTAAAACCCTCCTCTCTATAAAAACGAAGGAATGGTGTCCAAGGCTAATGCCTCCAGCCTCTGCCTCGTGCCATTCAAGTGGCCTCAGATGTCAGCACTGGCAGAAGACTGATGCCGGGTAGGTCACCTGGAGAGGAAGCCGCCGGGCTAAGCGCATGCCAGTCTTGGCCCTAAGTGCCCACCCATTGCTCACGCGACCCTGACATTCCTCTGGGGAACTGGAAACCTGTTCCTTAAGGCAACAATAGTCCTTTCTTTGCTCTCACAACAAAGGAGCATGTTCTCTGTGAATGCACTTTGCATTTATGGCTCTCAAAAGAATATGCCTCCTCAAGGAATTTTTAATGCACTTTTCTTGAATGTCAGCTCCCAGCGACACAAGCATGGGTGTTGTTAGGGCATTCCCGGGGCTGGGGGCGGCCCCTCCAGCATGTGGTACCAGTGGCCATGTGCCCTCAGGGGAGGGTGGGAGGGGACAAACAGCCCCTTTTATAGGGTTATGGGGGGGCTCCATTCAGAGTCTGGTAGGAATCTGCCAGGATAACCCTTATTCTAGACGCAGAAGCGGAAGAACTGTGTTCCCAAAGAACTGCCGGGCAGGCAGGGCAGCTACCATGGTCCAGAGAGAGAGAGAGAGAGAGAGAGCGCGCGAGCGAGCGAGCTCAGCCTTCCATCCCTCCTCCCTGCGCACCTCTTCAGTCTATCTGAAGGACCTTCCTAGCAGATAAAAACTGGGGCTCTTCCGATTTGTAAACAGAGCAAAAAATAAAAACAAAACCAAAAGTTAATCCATGGCAGCCCACACCAATGAATAGCCCAGATTTTTAGAGCCCTTATGGGTTCATAGCTGGGTGTAGAAAGAGTTAAGCTTTCATATCCCATGTTTAAAACACTTTGTGATAAATAGTTGAGTGGAACGAATACACATCTCTGCTGTGTACTTTCCAGAGGGAAGCCTCATAGGCTGCTGTACAATCACGCGTGCAAATGTTACTACTTTTTGCCTTTGGTATCGAAGGGCAAGCCTGTTCATTAAAAAATCTTCTATATTCAATACTCAACAGTGAAAAGAATTGATATTTCAAAATTCTTAAAGCAATTATGTGAAAATTTTTATTTTAAAAATTCCTGAAAATGTTTTAATTCTTCTGGGTCCTATTTTGCAAAGATGTTGACTATTTCTGAGACTAGAATATTTTATTTCAAAATATTGACGCATATAAAGAATTTAAGACAATGAATGCTGTAATCTTAATATAAAGGAAGAAATGCATCTCTGCGTTTCTATATCCATTTTGAGATCAAGTCACAATGATTGATATCAATGCTTTCACCATTTTATTTCAACTGAAACCATTATCTCTGGCATGAAGCTTGTTCTATGATACAGGCTATCCAGCCATTTCATCTTTTCTGCAGTTCAAACACATTTTTTTCTGTACCTTGAATCGAGCAGAATGATTCAAGCTTTCAAAGTGGTGACGCTGGCGTGAGGGGTGCTTAGCACACGCTTCACTGCGCAGCCCAAATCCATAATCGGGTGCGGTTTGAAAAAGTGCTTCCAGTTGAAATTAGCATTAGAAATAGGTTGGAATGCCAACATTTCAGGGTGGGGGAGCACTGCCACAAAGGGAAGGAAAATGTCTGCAAATACACTGAGAGAACTAGCCAGAATATCGACTCCAGAAGTACTGTGGATACACCAAATGTTATTTACAAGTAAGTCATGGCAAGTGTCACAACAGGAATTCTCAACTCGGGCAGATGGTAGAGATGTTCACAGTTGCCTGAAACTTCAGTGTGCTCTCATGCCCACAGGAGGTGGAGCTGACATCTGCATTTCTTCAACAATTTCATGATCAAAAAAGAATTGAGCTGGAGACTACAGCAAATTCTAGAGACTCCTTAACCCCATAGATTACCCTGTGGTTTTTATGACGGCATGTCAACAGAATGAGGTGCTCTGTCCCACACTTTATTCAAAAGCCTTTTAGGTTCCCACAAGGCTTTCCAGAATTCCAGAACTGGCACTGCACACAGGCAGAAAAGTAGCTGCCTCTTACAGGGTCTGTGAGAACACCCAATAAACCAGGACATTTTGGGGAAAAACTTCTTCTCTCCAAACTTACACAACCACCAAGCACTCAGCGTCAAGTGAAAGGCTAAGCCTCTGCCATCTGAATGCCACTCAGGAGCCAGTGCTTTGATGAACCTGCAGCCACAGGCTTATCCAGACAAGCAACTGCAGAAGCCACTCCTGCACACTGGACCCCAGAGCAGGGTTTTTTTTTTTCTTGTGATACATTTTTATCCACAGAACATTCACTTTTTCTAAGACTCTATATGCAAATTAATGGAATCACAAAATAATAAAGCTTTGATTCATAGATACTCATTTATCCCTCCCCCACTTCCACTTTCAGACCACAGAGAAAGCTTGCTCAAGGCGGATTTAAATTCAGGAGTTTGTTCAAAAGTCTTCCTCAACCTCAATTGCTCAATTGTGTGATTGTTGCAGAGCAACATGAAGCTAACAGCACTGACTCCAGGAAAAACGAGCATAACCCAGTGCTGAACTCCAACGTGAGCCGCGGAGGCGACTCAGTCACAAAGTCGGCAAGCACACACCACCAGAGACCCCAAGAACGTGGCTCTCTTTCTGCAATGCCTGTGCCCGGGCATCCTTAGAGATCCACAATTCAGCATGTCCTCACATCCCGAGCCACACCCGGGCACCATTCCTCTGAGGAAGAGAGGGGTGAGTTACATGAAAACAACGTCCTAAGTAGCAATTCACGCCCACACTTTTGGGCTCAAATGCATTGTCCAGCACAGACCCAGACCTTAGACAGCAAGAGGCTACATGCCAGTTCTTCCTCTAATGGCTTACTTCACCTACTGATTTCTCCTTTGCTTTTTCCACTTAAACTAAAGCTCCTCTACTCCTCAGAGCTCACCTTGCCAGAGCCCCGCTTGGGCACACCCCTGTCACCGCCAAAGAAGCGCCCAATGGAGTCAAGGATGCCCGTGTCTCTGTGCCTTGGGAGGAAGCCATGCCTGGCATGGTCCGTGGTACTTGCTGTGGTCAGGTACTTGGATCCGTGCCTCTGGGAGGGTCTCTTCTGTGACGCCATCACATCTAGGCTCTCGGAGGTGGCTGCACTGTCTTCTTGGATGGTCTGGAGCTCGTCGGACTCAGAGGGCCTGTCTTTGAAGGTGTTGTCCTCCCTCCCCGGGGCATCTCGGGAAAAGAGGCGGATCAAGTGGGGGCGGCTCCCTGGGTCAGCTGAGCGGGCGTCCTGCCAGGCATTCTTTGGGTCTGCTGTGCGCTTGGAGTCAGTCACCGCTGTGTCCTGAGAGGAGGTCCCATTGTTCTGGTTCGCATCTGCCTCTCCTGCAAACAACAATGAGATATGAATACGGGCCTGTGCAAAGCCGAGCGCCAGACAAAGCAGCTTTCTTTGAAGGGCCTTGACCTAGCTGTCTCCTATAAAACCCACAGAATACGTGCAGTGCTCAGTCCTCGGCCTAGGAAGGCGCTAACCTGGAGGGAGCAGCCTTATTGCAGCCCTGCTTTTCAGAAGGCCCCAGGAATTCCTCCATTACCCGAGATCCGGCACCTGGGTAAAACACACCAAGGCTTCCCGAGGAAGTCGCCTGAGCACGCAGAGCAGCCATATCAGCGTTTCTTCCTGGGTGCTGCCACAGCTGCCCCCCAGGGAGCCCAGATGTGCAGGCACTTTGATGGGACACTGACCACTTATGAGGCCACTGGTGCATAAGTTAAATATGCAAGGAGCATTTATTTGACAAAAGGTGTTTTTAGTTTTCTTGGTAGGAACGAAACTTGCCACATCTTTTTGCAATTCATGCATGAAAGAAATGGGGCATGTAGAACACTTTCAGTCCCAGATTCCACAAGAGGCCTCTCGCAATAGAGAATCGCTTATTCAGGACATTTCAACTTGGCTTCTCCTCTGTAAGCAGAAACAATTAGAAATCTGAAGTGGGATTGACATATTTCATGTTGCATACCACCATCTCGTAGCTTTTTCTGAAAAATACAGCATTTCTGTCACAAATGGCAATCAATCCATTTTGCTTTCAAGTTAGAGTGTTAGGTTGAAATGAATATCATTTAGTTTCCTCTTCTAACTCTTATTATCTGCAGAAAACAGGTTTCACTCACATATTCCTATATATCACTCATCCATTCATTGATCCATCCATTCATCTACTCGTCTATCCACATATCAGTCCATTTCCCCATCTATCTATCCATCCATCCATTCACTCATCCATCTACCCACCCACCCATCTATCCACTCATGCATCCATCCATCCACATATCGGTCCATTTCCCCATCTATCCATCCATCTATCCACTCATGCATCCATCCATCCACATATCGGTCCATTTACCCATCCACCCATCCATCTACCCATTTATCCATCCATTTGCCTACCTGTCCATCCCTCCACCTATCCATCCATCCACATCCACTTATCCATCCATCCATCCATCCATCCACTCATGTATCTATCTGTGTACCTGTCCATCCACCCACCCTCCATCCATCCCCTGTCCACTCGTCCATCCACCCATCCATTATTCATGAGTACTGAATAAGTGTGATGTACTGTTCCAGATTTCTGAGTTACAGTGATGAATAAATTCTTCCATACAGCCGTAGCGGGAAGCATACCCTTGCAGACCCCTCCACTTGAGATTTTTGGCCTTCACAATGATCAGAGAATTCCTGTTGTTTCAATCCCCCAGTGTGTGGCAATTTGTCTTGGTAGCCCTGGGAGACTCACTCAATGTGCAACTTCACAACAGGCAAGGGGACAGGAAAGTAGAGAGGGCTTGGGTCAGCAGCAGGAAGGTCCTTGTGGAAGTTGCATCTGGACAGGGTGAGTCTGGGCCCTGTGAGGAACTGGGGAAGTAGGGGAGGGTGCTTCTGGCAGTGGGGGAAGGCAGGTCCCCCTGGAAGTCTGTGCAGAAATGGCTCCCTGTGGCAGGAGTGGCAGCAGAATGGCCGTGCTGGTCCTGGGTCCAGGAGGACGGTGGGGCTGAGAATGTCCCAGGCCAGGCAGGAATCTGGGAGGCAGGAGGACCTGGGCAGGGAGCTGGGGGACCCCTTGATGGCTGTGGAAAGGGCAGAGCAAGCGGCTATGTGGCAGGAAGACAGGCCTTGGTTTGGGGAGCAGTGTGGCCTGAGGAGGGAAGGTTTTGGTGAGTGGCCTTTGTGGAGGGATGCCACTGAGATGGTAGGACCCAGATGCCAGGGGCACCCTGCTTTCTATCCTGAGCAACTGGGAGAGGGATGGGGCTGGGAGTCTGACTGGGACACTAAGGAGAAAAGGGGTCTGGCCTGAGGAGAGTGGGGAGAGTGGCCGCAGCCAGCCTGGCTGGGGAAGGTGTAGACAGGGAACCAGCAAACAGCTGAGAATGCCTGCCAAGCGATGAGGACAGGGCCAGTTGGCAGATATCCTTCCAGGTCGGTTTCCAAAAGGACCTCTTTCAGCATCTGCCCTGGGGTCCCCTCCACCTCTCCAGTTTCCATGACTTGCTGGGGGAGCTCCTGGGATGTAGGATATAGTCCCATCACTGCTAAGACTCATTACAATGAGAGGTACGGTGAGGTTCCCCTCCTCACAGTGACACGGGACGCTGAACTGCCCAGCATGTGCTGTGACCTGTGTGAAGTACTCATGTGCTGTGACCCACGCATGAAATGCTGTTTGTTAGCGAGGCTCGTTAGAGACCCCTCCCTGGGGCTTTACTGGGGGTTGGTCTTCTAGGCTGTCCCTGCTTGGTGCCACCGAGATTCCAGGCTCCAGAGGAAAGAGGCCACTCAGCACAGACCGTGTGGTGCTCACAGCCGTGCAGGCACAGCGAACCGCCCTCCCGGTTAGGGAATGGTGGGTGGGAGCCCTCCTGAAACTCAGGATCCCAGACCACACCCCGGGACCTAGCTCTCCACAGGCCTGCCTAAGAGTAAACAGTCCCAGGCCTGCGGCGTCAACTCTTTTCTGCACGATTACTAAGAGGCAGGAAAGCCATAAACATGTTGGCGAGGAAAAGATGCTTCTCATATGGTTTGGTTCACACCAAAAAATACTTTGAGGGCATTTCTTTACATGGATTGAGAAGACACTCAATTGGGGGGATTAGGTTGTGAAACTCAATGTCTGGAAGAGTGTTATCTCCCGAGAAAGTGTCCCCCATCGTCCACGCAGTACAGCCTCAGTACTGGCAACTCTGAAGATGAAGTCGTAGGAGCAGCCTCTCGTGTGGAAGAGTCCAGCTCTCAGCAGCAGTGGCTCTCAGGGAGAGTGGGGTAGACGCATTTCCCGCCTGAGTTACATTCGTCCTTGGGGAGGTTAGGTGACCCCCCTCCTGTGCACACACACCCACGTGTACACACACGCACACGGCACCATCAGAATTGGAACCCGGGTTCAGCAATCCTTGTAGAAACTTTAATAAGAATGTGATTGCCTCTTGCATTGCTAGTGCTATTGACGAAGCCAGATAAATGCCTGCTAGCCCCCCAGGTGGCTGACCTCAGGTGATGCATAGATAAAACAGTGCCTGTGAAGATGCACCCTCTGCTTTTAAACCATCGTAAGCAGTTGGACTCCAGTGCGGCTCCTTTATTTCTCAGTGTATTTCCCAGGGTCTTTGGCTAATTGCAGTGATTGGCCTTTTTTGAATCTGAGAACACACAGGCCCCTTCAGCACTGAGGTCTCCTCTGGGGGATGCGAGGAGGGCAGGGCCCCAGTTCTGGGGGTGGGAGGGAGGGCATGAGAGGAGGGGGTGGGGTTGCTTTCCTTCTGCTACACATATCCATGGAAGTTTGCATACTTACAACACTTGCTCATTGGAAAAAGGATTCCAATGCTTCTGATTACTCTTTTTAAATCAAAATCATCTGGGTCAAGAAAGTGCCCTGTAAGTGAGACTTATGTGGTCCACGTAAGACCTGGTTCCAGGCAGGCTAACCTGCTCTCACACACACTACAGATGCCTGCCAACCCCAGAGTGTAAGGCCAGCAGTAGGAACCCAGGGGCGCGGTGTTCTCGTCATGCACCCAAGGGAGTGCATACAGCTGCTGGTGTGTCTGTGCTGGCTGAGTCCTATGCCTGAAAAACAGGTCACACGCTCCAGGACAAGCCCAGAAAAGGCAGGGCCAGGTGTGGCAGCAGACTTTGGTGGCACTGTTTTGTGACCACTGGTGAAATTCAACTGCATAAAAACACCAAGCTTTAGAACATAGGATGAAATACATCGTTGCATGGTAGTATTTGAAAAAGCAACACGAAGAACGCTGTGGTCAGTACAAAGCTGTGGTTTTGCAGGCGTGCAATGCTTCTTTATGGGTTGCAAGAACAACAGAAATAATCTGTCTGATTTTATAGCTGTGCTTTTTATTCTCTGGCTAATATAAATTAATGCAAATGTGGAAGGAGAACAATAGCTGTATTGTACCTAATTAAATGCATTAACAAAACACAAGAACATCTGAATACTAACATTTTTACAACAGTTGGGCTTTGTGTCCCTGAATGCAGTTATTTGTGAGGCACAGAGAAGGGCATTTGTGTCCCCAAAGTAGCTTCTCCCAACACATAAGAAGCGTGCGAAGAAGTCTCATCTATGGCTGTGCAGCGTTTTGGTAGGGGCAAGCAGGGTTTAGTTGGTTGACATGGCCGCCTTCGGTTGAACGAAATCTCAATGCAGACTTTTAAATTTGGATATTTATAGAGCAGAGCATTTATTACACAATTAGTGAAACATGCGGATCCAAATTTCCCAAAATATGTACTCATAATACTTTCTGTAGTTTCAATCGATTTCTGCAATTGCAGGAAAACTTCCTTAAAGGGCAGCACCACACGTTAATCTTACTACTGGAACAAGGCTGGCCTTCAGGGCGTGGTGGCAGTGAAATCAGTGACCATCTGTGCACCACAGCATGGGCAGCATGTTTTTCTGAGTGGCTTCTGTAGCACAGAAATACCCAGCGGGACACAGCTGTGATATCTGAGGGACAGCAGGATCCACCTGCCTTGGCCTCCCGAAGTGCTGGGATTACAGGTGTGAGCCACCGCGCCTGGCAGCATTTACTGTTTAAAGAAACTCAGGTGTCACGACCTGCGGAAGCTCATCTTCCAGGGAGGTGGCGTTCATGAAAGACCGAGTGGCCTCATTTTTACAGCATGTCTGCTGCTGCCATCGGCTCATCCCCAGCACACAGGCGTCACCAAGTCCTGCCACTCCTTCCCTTGGAGTATGTCTTATGTGACCACAGCCCCCACTTCCCTTACTTGTTGCGGCTTTCTGCTGGGGCCATGGCCACATCATCACGGCTAATCCCCTCTTCCCCAGGCTCTCTTCATGGGTTCCACTGCCTGCGCACCCACCGAACACAAGGCCCCTAACTCAAGACTCCTCATTCTGTGCGTGCCAAGGACACACTCCTGTCTCTGCCCGTGGTTCCCTCGCTCTCCTGCAGGCCCTTGACCTCTGTATTCTCAACAAAGCCCATGCGCCTCCTCTGCCTCCAGGTCCCCACCCGGGAAGGCTGGCCCTGGGAGGCCGGGCACCCTTCCCCACGGGCACCTTGCCCTCCAGCACACACAGCCACCCCTTAGTTTACTTCAGGTCACCTCACGTTTGCTTTGTTCTCTCCAATCAAGCGACCTCCTCTCCGGGGGCCGGGCACCAGGCTGTTTATTCTCTAATGCATCTGGGCTGGTGCTGGGGCCTTCAGAGATGGCCAGCAAGCACTTAATGTTTGCTAACAGAAGATGCTGATATTTAATGGACTATACTCCAAAAGAAAAGACATCAAAACCCCACTCTTTTTTGGAAAAACTTGGCATCAAAGCTGTTAAGCTGTTTTTTACATACTGATTTTTAAGTGAGAGTTTCTCTCAAACCCTGTCAGCTTCGATATCCAGGGTCAAAGCAAGCTTGCCCCACCTGCGGGCCACAGGCCACGTGCAGCCCAGGAGGCCTCTGAATGCAGCCCAACACAAATTCATAAACTTCCTTGAAACATGAGGAGTTACTTTGTGATTTTTTTTTTAGGTCATCAGCTATTATTAGTGTATTTTATGTGTGGCCCAAGATGATTCTTCCAATGTGGCCCAGGGAAGCCAAAAGATTGGACACCTCTGGTCTAAAGAATTCTGTGTAGAAATGAATTTCAGTAGTAAATTCCACTCCTGGTTCTGGAGTTTTCATATAATCTGGTAAAGATCACCATTTAGCGTGACTCTGAAGTATTGGAATAATGAATTAAACTTTCCAGCTCTGTCCGTTCCTAAACTCCAAACGCTAGTCTCTGCTTTGGATGGTTGCTCAGATTAAACACAGATGGCTGAGTGGGACTGACTTCCACAAGGCCAGGCCCACATGCTCTGCAGTTTCCTTGGGGCAAACCAATGCACGTGGGTGACGGAGAGTTGGCCGCCCTGGCAGCCTGTGGCCTGTAGTTGCCAGGGTGGGTTGAGCCCAGGGAAGGACTTCAGAGGCCAACCCCAGTCTGCCCACTGACCTGCCAACGTGCTGCAGAAAGTCACTGAGCCCACTGGGCCTCCGTTTCTGTTTATGAGATGGGAGCACTCAGGGCTATTCTTACCTTAACCATCCCTAGGGTCCTGTCTGCACGGCATGCAGCGATCTGGGTGTCACCCTCCGGAAAACACTGCCTTCCACCAAGGAGAGTGGCAGAGAGGGCGTTCCTGAGCAGACTGTGGGCATTTGGGGACAGGGTGTGCATTCCCGTCACTCTCCGAGGTGGGCGGCTTTAGTAGCCCTTTTATTAATACAAGAAACTGAGACTTAGCAAAGCTAAGCTGGGATTGATGGAGGCATGGCCTTTCACTTCTGCCTAAATGCCCTTTGAATGTTCCAGAAATCCCGGTGATCCCACCTTCAGCTGTCCATCACCAGCCCTGCTCCAGCCCAGACTGGCTTCCACCGGAGCGAGGCTTTTCCTCTCAGAGTAAAATCGAACTGCAGATAACTGGCAGCTGACGCACCTGTGGCTGGCAGCTGCTCCACGGAGGGCTGCCCAGGAGAGCCCCGGAGGTTTCCTGACCTGTCCTGAGCCTGCAGCCATAGGGCCTCGAGTGCACTCAGTGGTCCGGGTGCGCCCACAGCCACCTGGACACAGGGTCCTCGAGAGCACTCAGTGGTCCGGGTGCGCCCACGGCCACCTGGACATTGATACGTTAATGACTGTTAAACATGAGCAAAAGCTGAGTCCCGGACTCCAGGACGTACAGTCCACACCTGACAGTCTGTGCACATGCTGCTCTGCAAACAGTATGGAAGCTCCCTGTCAACAGCTCCAGGCTTGTATAGGAGATTGTCTCACTGTCATCTTGCTCGAAGCAGAACATGGCAGGAATCAAATGTCCATACATGATGGTCTCCAGTAGAACTGTGATGACAGAGTAGACACTGTCCTCTACTGAAATGCTACTTTTTTTAAACCTAGAGCATATTTCTCAACTCTACTCCCCTGCATCCAAGGAAATCACATCCCACAAGTAACTTTCATCAAAACCAGCAGGTGTGAGA
Organism: Callimico goeldii; assembly: GCA_963573925.1. Taxonomy (NCBI): domain Eukaryota; kingdom Metazoa; phylum Chordata; class Mammalia; order Primates; family Cebidae; genus Callimico; species Callimico goeldii. The sequence continues at coordinate 80,985 of CAUYOR010151942.1, forward strand.
GACAGGCATCCAGGTTCCCAGGCACACCTCACAGCCTGAATCAACCAGAACGTGTGGCTGCTTCCTTCCTGGCGCAGGCAGAGGAGCAGTGGGCAGTGAGTTCCTCATTCTCCAAAAAACCGCCCTCATCCCAATCCAGCTGCCTCCATGAGCGCAGCTACATGTCCCGCTCAGCGGAGCTCCGGCCTGTGCCACGGAATCTGCTTAACTGCAAGCCTGGGATGAGGTTGAGCCTGCTGCTGCTTCCCCTGCCGAGGTGGGTCTTGACCACCCTACATGAATCCTTGTGCTTCCAATGCTTCTGGTCAGGGGGCTCTGCCGCCCCGTTTCAGGGATGGTGGCTGCAGGCCGCTGTCTGTGCATGAACTCAGTGCTTTTCTCCCTGGCATGACCCAGCAGGGTGGCTCTCAGCTGTAATGGGAGGCTGAGCGCGGGTGTTCGAGGCTACTGGATGAGGCTTGCTGGTGATACCTTCTGGGTTTTCAACTCTGTTTTAAAGCCAGAGGTTTTCAGGCCAGCAGGAATCATTTGGTTAGTATTTCAGAGCATGCCCTAGTGCTCACCAACCCAGAATAAAACATAACGCAGAAATGACCTTCTCCACGGAGGCAATCCCACTCCCCAACTGACCATAACACAGTGGACTTCTGTGCATGAGACGATACTGTCCTTTTCACTACAGTCAATTTAATGCTGTCCCTATCATTAGAGATCTCAAAACATTGGACCTAAGGGATCATCCAAATAAAACCTCACTAGGGAAGTTTAATGAAATGTCATATTCATGGCCAAGCAGATCTTAAATGAGACACAGACAATGAAAGCCATCGTCCTCAGGTACCTTGAGGTTTTCCCAACAATAACTCTAAGACACGCAGCAGAGGCTTTCCCTGCTGAGTCGCCACTGTTGGCTTACTTTGTGTATTTGTGTCGTTCCCATCTACATGGAGATTCCCAGACTTCATGGGCCGGTAAAACAGGAAAAGTTAGAGATGAAAATGGTGGGACTCGATACCACCTCAAAACTTCGAGTTTTTATTTTGCCAGCTAAGACATTAAAAAAGCAAAACAAAACAAAAAAAGACTACCATGTACTGGGAATATAATTTCACGAAAGAAAGAATTTTGGAATCAACAGAATGGGAGGAGCCTCTCCTCAGGACGAAAGGTTATGGAATCCACTTAGCTTCATAAAAGTGACATTGTAGGGTTGCTTTTCTATCTGCTGCACAAACCCTGTATCTGCCCACATGCAGCTGCCAGCACACACCTGCTGAGGCCCACCGAACAGAGGCTGTGACATCCAGCCCAGCTGGTGTCCCCCTGGGCAGGGGCCGGGCCAGGGAAAGCATCAGGGAGCCCGAGGTCTCCAACAGATATGACATCAGATCCAGGTCCCCACTCTCTGCACACATTCCAGAACCTGCAGGCCCCTTGCACACCCAAAGAGCTCACAACTTGCATTTTGCCACAGACCCCTAAACACTTCCCCACATTGGTAACCACTTTCCTGTATATTTTCAACATGACATCCAGCAGATATTTTGACAAAAATCCTTTATATATTTATTAGAGACAGGTCTTGCTCTGTTGCCCATGCTGAAGTGCGGTGGCTTGATAACAGCTCACTGCAGCCTTCAACCTCCTGGGCTGGATGTCACAGCCTCTGCTCAGCTGTGACCTCCTGATCCTGGGCTGAAGTGACCCTCCCACCTCGGCATCCTGAGCGGGGTACATACAACCATCCCAGCTAACTGTTAATGTTTTTTTGTAGAGATGAGGTTTTGCTATGTTGCTCAGGCTTGTCTCAAACTTACGGCCTCAAGCTATCCTCCTGCCTCATCCTCCCGAATAGCTGGGCCTGTAGGCATGAGTCATTGCCCCAGCTAACCTTTAAAACTGTTTGCAGAGATGGGGTCTTGCTATGTTTCCCAGACTCGTCTCAAACTCCAGGTTTCAAGAAATCCTTCCGCTTTGGCCTCCCAAAGTGCTGGGATTACAGGCATGAGCCACTGTGCCCAGCCTGATTTATTTATTTTGAGAGATTGGTATAATAATAGACTCACTGGTCGTCCACATTTTTACCTTGGCTTTAAAAGTAATATTATTTTTGGTATCATATCTAGTTAGGGTCAGGCCCAGAGTATTAGTTTTGAGTGTTTTAATGCCGATAAAATGACCACACACACACACACACACACGGTCACCACTGGAAATTTAGCCCAAGAACTAGGAATTTTCCTGGCTCAAAAATCCCGGTTCCCTGCTTACCATCCATAGATGTCCTTCTTGTTGGTCTGACTCACACAGGAAACCCAGACACAATCTTAGGGGTCTCATAGGAGCCACCCCCACCCCCACAAGCCACCAAAATGCACTTCCAGATGATCTTTTTAGGGACTAGAGTCCACACGGTTGCCTAAGGAAATTCTAGGGTCTGTAACGTTAAAATACAAGGAACTGGAAATGAGGGTTCCCAGAGGCTTGGGGAATGGTTTGGAGCTAGGAATGGCTCCTGGAAAAATGACTGCTTCTTCTTTTATTTTCCATTCTTGGCAATCCAGCTATAAGGTCACAGTTTCTGAGGGAGAAAGTACTGGAAGGGACGCAAGAGTTCATGGTACCGTTCACACAGGGACTCTGCGTGCAAAGAGCTCTGAACAGGGCAGCCTCCTTCCAGGGCTGGCGAGGCCACCACACAGGGACGGGAAGGGACGGGAAGGGACGGGAAGGGACGGGAAGGGACGGGAAGGGACGGGGTGCTTTGGTTACTTCTGCCGTGAATGTGCAACGGCAGGATTCACTGGAGGAGGCTGGCCCTGTGGTTCCGGTACATGGAATTATTTTCTCTTACAGTGATTTGCAAACTGGTTTTCTAGCCCACAATCGCTTCAGGGAGCATTTTCCAAAAAATAAATCTGTATATTCAAATATGCCAAAATGTGTTATCTTCCATAATTGTTTAAATTAATCCTTAGCTGCTAACTGGAAACAGCAGCATGGACTAGGTTAAGGAAACTATTATTGTAGAATTCACAAAATGGAAAAATTTTAATGATTTGGTGTTTTTAAAGTCATGCTTTCTAACAGGGGCCACCTGGCATCAGTGGAAGAGGTGATTCTGAAGTCATGACACCATTCTTTATAGTCAAGAAACTCTAAAGCTATACAAACACTGTTTTAGAGAAATAAAGAAAAGTTACCCAATTCTTCAGCCATTGCAAAAAAGATCCTATTTTCAGAAAAAAGAAGGTGATGCTGTTTCCTATATCCCAGGAAAAACCATACAAAAGCTCAACACAAAACTGAAATAAGATGATACAAATTTCTTCAAGTGGCCTTTCTAAATTTTAATTCTCAATTTGCTTCTAACGGTGGGAAGATGTTTTGGAGCTGTTACAATTGGCTTCTTACCTAAAGCAGTTTGGCAGATGCCCGACAGACCGCGGCTGTGAGCACACCCGCCCTCCTGCCCACTCTCGAGCGCTCCCTGTGTATCACCACCTGCCCTGCCAGCCGCCGCTCAGAGCCTCTGCCGGTGCCTGCAGACCCCTCCAATTCCCCGACAAACGCAGATTTCAGGAACACGTAAAGAAAGCTAAGAAAAAGGAGGCAGGGAGTAATCCATTTGTTTAGACCTGAAGCTGGTCAGATTCTCATTTTTGTAGATGTTTTGAAGCAGGTAATTGACTATCTGAACACACTTTCCAGGGTACTGTTCTGGAGATGAGCTCCTTGATGTCCTTAACGCTGGGTGTGCTGAGAACATCTTGTTGCATTTTACATGCTAAGCTATAGTAGAAACAATGTCCCAGGGTCTGTTTGTAGACCATCAGCCTCTTGACACATGGGTGGCACTGACGGCACAGCTCTGCCGGCTCTCATGGGTGCCTGGTCAGTGCCTCTCCATTCCGCCATCTTGGACAGGCTGTGCACTGGCTGCAGAGTGGGCTGCAGGTGGCCTCTCTCATGGATGGGGACACAAGAGTGTGGGCTCTGCCCAGTGGGAACCAGGGCTTTTGCTGAGCTCCGAGCACCAGCTCCTGTCCAGAGATAGGCGGTCTTCTCCCTGCCCATGAAGAACCAGAAACTGCAAGCCGTGGCAACAGCAACGTGTGTGTTTCCTGGGGGTGGAAGTGAGGAGAGCTTGGGGCTGAAGGTGCAAGACTGAGCTTGGAGCTTTGGCCCCTTGTCCCACTGGAGAAGGCGCCAGGGGTACCCAGGGCCTCCACTTGCCTGGCCCCGCTCCAGGAGGCTGAGCCCTGCAGAGAACTGTGGAATTTGGGAGTGTGGGCCAGGGCTGAAGAGGACCCTCCTTGTTTGTGGAATACTTGTGTCACGGCGTGCTGTGCTCAGGGTCACCAGGGAGGGCAAAGGAAACAAAAAGGCCCATGGTGTGCCCCTGGATTTGCTATGGCAGAAATTCTGCATCTATGAGAGGCATGTGGCTGCCCGCCAGGCTACCCGCAGAGATTTCTTGAAAACTTTCCCACAAACAGGCTCATCATCCCACCCATCTCACACCAATGCCTCCTTTGTGTGCCCAGAACATATAGTGTCTATTTGCTCCACATAGCTCACCCCTGGAGCCTCCCACGGCAGGGAAGGAGCCACAGGAGAGGCAGCGTGTGCTAGGGGAGCTTCGGGAGCATGCAGACGGGGTTGCCTAGGCATAACCATGCGCTGGCCGGTCACCCCGTGAGGCCGCAAGCACTGAGCTCAAGGTTCTTCCTCCTTCAACGCGGCAACAGTCCATAGGCCCAGCTTCCCTAACACAGCTGGTGTAGAGATACCAGATTCTTAAAAAAAAAACAGCCCAATATTCCTGTAAGTTTGGTTCCACGTGGAGCCTCTGGCGAATCTCGTGGTGACTTGTGCCAACGCTGGACAGACCCAGAGCAGTCAAAAGATTTCCTTTAAGAAAGCAGCATCACAGGTAGCACTAGGAATTGCTTCTCACTGGGGAGTAACAACTTAAAAATTATTCCCAGCTCTTGGCCAATTTGACGTAGTGGGAGGTCAAAACATACTAGTTGGCCGGGCACGGTGGCTCACGCCTGTAATCCCAGCACTTTGGGAGGCCGAGGCTGGTGGATCAGGAGGTCAAGAGATCGAGACCATCCTGGTCAACATGGTGAAACCCCGTCTCTACTAAAAATACAAAAAATTAGCTGGACATGGTGGCGCGTGCCTGTAATCCCAGCTACTCGGGAGGCTGAGGCAGGAGAATTGCCTGAACC